>CAJUYI010007961.1:0-11485 GCA_910591695.1 Galerucella pusilla
ACAGTGTGTCTACTTTGGAATCACATGGGAATCTTTTTCTGTTATTAAATCAGAAAAAAACTCTGCATGGTCTAAAATTCACCTTTATTGTTGACACAGAAAATTGTAAGGAATACTGTTAACTATTAAAAGGAGGTTATCCTTAAAATTTGCTGGCTAATAAAACATGATTTTTGATACCAAATTGATTTGGTCTACTCTACTATATTTTTTTACGCATCCGTACTGAATAAATTTTTTAATTCTGATGATTGTAAACACACTGTATATGAAAAATCCATTTTAACAACTGACAATAAATTATTATAAATGTTATAGCGCACCAAAGTACAAAAACCAATGTATACAGAAAAAAACTGGTCCATATTATTTAATAGAGACGTCAACTCTGTTTCGTCACGGTATACTAACCTTTGTTAGACATGGAGGGGAAGAATGCATGCTCGTTGACATTTTAAAATTAATTAGTTTTGAATATCGAGCTCTCGGATAGGTCGCAGCTATGAGTAGAGGCTCTACGAATACACGTCAGTGTCGGACACTCAATTTACGGTGATAGTTTTTGTCATCGCGCGCGCGATTTTTGACGATGTGTTTACCGAATTGACTTTTATTATAGATATTGTTGTTTTTTGCGTTTTTAACGGTTTCGATAATATTTGCGAAAATGTGTCGACGGCGAAAGAAGATTGGGATTTCGAAAAATTTATAAGGTAGGTAAACAATGTTGATTAATTATTATTATTATTATTATTACATATTGATGAGGGCAGTGGAGCTGGCTCCTATTGAGCCCCAAAAAAATACATTACAAAAGAAATACCGACTAGTAGTAAACGAACAAATAAGAAGAAAAAAAATATAAATTACGATTAAGCTCTAAATGTTATTAAATAAGTTACACTGATATAGTTTATTTTTGAATATATTGACATTGCTGAGACAATTTCACTGTTTAAATCATTCCAAATATTGAAAAGTCTGTTAGGTAAAAAGTTTTGTCTCGATCTAACCGTGAAATTTTCCTTTTTTAACTTGAGCTGGTGTTCTCTAAGTCTCGTGTCTGTATTAAGGGGGAAAACTGTATATAGATCACCAAAATTATATTTAAGAATTCGAAAGGCTACAACAAGATCGCCTCGTAACCGACGAAGCTCAAACGTGCTAAGATTTGCCATGGATAATCTTTCTTCGTATGAAGGTCTTACAACTTAAAGTTTAACAAACAATTTAATGAAAATAAAGGCAACGATATAGTCACTGATCAGGATGGTATCGTTAAAAAACTGGAAGATTCATATTCATTTTGTTACAGAGTTTTCAGATTAATTTCCTAAGATGATCTGTTTTTCAATATTTAATATTATAATAGTTAGTAATATATTATAGTTCTGGTAGACTTCGCATGAAAATTAAAATAATAAACATTCTTAGGATGTAAAGCCATGTCCACACCGAAGAAACACAGAGGAACATTTTATTGCTGGTTGCCGCAACCTGTTCATCTCTCATTATTGAGAATATTTCGTTGTGTTGCTGCAATAGAAAACGTTGTGTCTACACCAGTGTAGTGTTTGATCCTAGTTTCTGAACAATGTGGTGCATCGAAGATTTACAGGCAGCAGCAGCTGCAATTGTAATTATCTCACAAAAAAGAAAAAACTAGTCCGTAAATGTTGGACTAGACCAAGTATTTTAGACAGAAATTCACATGGTGTCATATGTCTTCTAAGTTCATTAAAGAAAGATGATATAATATCGGCATGTTTTTTATTGTGATGTTTTTATTATTGATAAACTAAATCAAGTTGAGCGATATTTTCAGCAACGACGCGTCGGCTTCACGACACAAGTTTCGAGTGAGGAACCAGCAACAACATGTCCACACTGATAAAAATACCGTTGAGAAACAAACAATGTTTACCAATGTTTCTATATCTCCTTTGATCTTTGCCGCTAAATATGGGAACAAGCAACTTATAGAAAGTTTTGTTGCTGCAACAGTAAACAACGAGGAACTTGAATAAACTTTTGGCAACATTCAGAAACAAGTTCCAGGAACAAGCAATATAAACGTAATGTTCCTATGTGTTGCTTTCGGTGTGGACGTGGCTAAATATCTCACATTAAATGAAAGAGATTGAAACAAACTCACTGCTTGATCACATAGTCTTGGGACACTCACTTTCAAAAAGGTATCCAAGTGGATAAGTCTTAGGGTCTGTAGAAAATCTTGGAGCTTGGCTGTGACTGGTGCAGCCATGAAAAGCTTTCTGGTCCTAACTCTTCCCCATATATTCCTGGGTAGAGAGACTGGATGGATAATATAATTGCGCATATTTTCAAAAGCACAAAACAAGCAGATTGTTGTAGAACATAGAAAACATTGATAGCTAAAGTCGAAATGTACTGCCAAACTGGGCAAGGGGACTTTTTCAACGTATTTTGGGTCAAAGATTACGAATATCGGATTGCCATAGTCTAAATTTTTTACGTATTAGCAGTAAAGGTGGAAAACGTCAATTTGGGGCAGTCTGATCCAAAATACGCTCAAAAACTACCCCAAAGACGTTTTCCACGAATAAGGTAGACTCAACAGAGTGTCTTTGGACTGGTATTTGATATGGATGAGGACAAAACGACAGACTTTCTTTTACTAGCACATATACCTGAAACTATACATCTATATGTTCTGAATTCGTGAAAAACATTTTGAAACTACCCCGCTTTAAACTTTAAGCAGATAAAGTTTTTTTAATTATAATTAATTACGGTTTTTTTAATGGAAAATTTCTTTGTCAATAAACTGTTGAAAGTGTAAAATCACGGCAGCATTTTCGCAGCGAAGAACTCACGTTGAGGGAGACAAAATTTTAATTTAATCAATTCTAGAACGTCGTCGCTTGCTGAAACACATAAATCTTTATGAAATCCATTGTCCGCATGTTTTAATTAAATATTCGAGATTGATAAATGGCTGGGTATTGTCTGACAAAATATAAAACATTAATTACATTTCATCCACACCTAGATGTTGAATAGAGAACTCTGTTTATTGCAAAATTTTGGATAGGTAGTGACTAGTGGAACTAGTTTTAAGTGTAAAAAGCATTTTCTCATCCAGATCTTTACAGAAAGTTGATAAGCATATTTATCTACTGCAGTAGATTTAAAAAAAATTTCATTATACAGGTTAGTGTCTTTGTTAACGTTTATCACTCTGGCCACTTTTAGCACTGGAGAATATCTCTAATTCGCCCTGGCAATTGTGCAGTCTTTCTGGCTTGGTGGTACTGTGGACATACTTTTAGGATGTGACTGGAAGGAAGTTTAATATTGCAATTAAATCCTAGTGTTCCTTCTTTACCAATAAGGTATTGTTTTTTTCTTCTTAACGATATCCTAGACAACATTTAAAGCTCAACTCGCTTATTCTAAATGGTAATTTGAAAATATGTTTTCCCACAACCACTATGCAAAACACGCTTTTCTACACACATTTTTATACGCAAGGCAAGCCTTTTCTTACTTCTTTTGATAACCGTTGGAAAAGTAATGCGAAAAGTACTGCCATGGCACTTTTCCGCACCGAATTGTCAAACAAAGCTACCTATGACCTGTCAACTTTTTTTGACAAATCAATTCAATAGTGAATTCATTATTTATTTTAATTTATTAATCATAAAAACATTAACCTATTAGGCATTATTTTAGAAATTAAAGAATAATTCATCTTTTCAGTTCTCCAATTCGGACATTGAAAATACTCCTCTAGATATTATTGAAAAAGCTCGAACTGCAACCGAAAATTTGTTTTCAATACAAAATTGTTCAAATTTTACAATTAATTACACATTCAACTGTTTTTTCTATTTATTTTCATATTGTTAATTCCTTCTGCTCTGAATAAAATAAATGTGGTTGTAGAAAAAATATTGTGTACAACTTGTTCGCAAATCACTTTTCCAACTTCTGCGCTCGTGGGAAAAGTGACGCTTTGCATACTAGTTGTCAAACTACTATAATTGAATTCAGAGGGGAAGTATGGATAGTTGAAGATTGAACGGCTTTTTAGTCTACTCCCCAATTGCACCCGATTCCTGTATGAGATGGCACCCAAAGCCATTTTATTCATTTGTTTTTCTACTTCCGTCACTAAAACCGCATCTAAAACACGAGTTTGACATTCGCAAAACGCCATTGTCATTGTCTGTCATATTATGAAAATAATTAAAATAATTTAAAATATCTTTGTTTTTTTTCTGCTGGCAAAGAAATAGTTATTTACATTACAAGCTGCGAGGGCTTACTTTTAGGTGCGAGGTGTATTTAAATAGCCGAGGCAAAGCGAAGCGTAGCCGAGGCTATTTGAATACTTCCGAGCACCTAAAAGTGCTTTTGCAGCTTGTAATGTATTAAACTTTTCATTCTTCCCCCGATTTTATTATTAAAACACAATTTGAAGATGCAAAAAAATTCTCTGTAGACTGCAATAAAATGGGTAGAAGGCGTGGGTTAACGTTACATACTTTGGTAACATTCGTGTCAACAAAAACTAATATTTTGACAGTTGTCAAATAATTATGGGTGTACATCTTTTAAGTTTAATATTTGGCTAGAATCTAGTTAAAAATGAATTCCATTGAAGAAGCAACAATTATTGCGTGCAGAAGTTTGTTACCGGAAAAATCTAAGGACCATTACAATTAAGTCTATGAAAATTTCATCAAATGGTGTACAACGAAACAATAACTGACATTTTATTTTTCGTTGTCCAGGGCACGAAAGTTTTTCGAACTTAGCTACCGATGACCTAACATGTTTTAATTTCGCTTTCCCTTGCTTATTTAAGTAGGGGGGGAGAATTAAAAAGCAGGAAAAGAAAGCACCTAGTGTCAAAATCATCCTAAGTCACTCGTTTCATAGCTTCGCTCCACTCGTACTTCAGAAAACTCGTGACTAAAGTTGCGTTTTTTGAGTGTTTGGGATATATTCAATTTTCGATATCTCTGTAGTGAAAATCTGAGTAAGGAAAATGACTCGTAGGCAAAGTGGACGTCTCTAGTTCTTTCATAATTAACTTTTTGTATAACTAACGCGCCTGGTGTTACTTTTTTGTGATATGATTACTTTTGTTCCATACTATTAGTTATTCATTATCGTTTTTGTCAATTTAAATTAAAAACCTTCTAAAACATTCAGATAAACTCACCTCCGAAGTTCGGCTGTTATTTATATAACTTCTCTCCTCTCGGGCCATTAGTCACCACCTTCCGTTCAAACTATTTGGCAATGCGGATCACGGGTTGTCGTGATTTTGTATTTTGTTAGAGGCTGACGCTGTTTTCGATTAATTTCCGACGTGTTTAATAATAATTTCAAGCTGACCACCAACATCATCCATCTGACTTTTCAATTAGCTTTTCATTACAGCTACTGCATAATTAAATTTACTGAATACAATTTGAACAGGATTTCGAATAATCGGTTTTGTAACTATTATAGAAGCGGATAGTGGAGGATATTGTGGGTTTAATAGGTACGCAAGGTTTAATCATTAAGTTAATATTGATAAAAAAAATTACTTTTCTAAATCATTACATATATGTATTTGCGTCTATAAAGATACGCATTTTTTGCTCAAAAAACAATAAATAATATATAACCCAGATAGTTTCCTCCATTCTTCGTTGTTTTCTTTTGCCAATTTCGTATCTCCAGTTTATTTATATCACACACTTTCGAAATATATATTTCTCGGTCATCTTCTTTTCCCATTTAGTGTCCTACTTAATGCCATTTTTGTCATTCTTTCTTTGACTAATCTTTCTACGTGTGCCATCCACCTTAACCTCCGTTTTTATTCTCCGCTCTTCTTAATTTGTTCTCCTCCTGCCTTTTAGGTGTTTTTATGTTGCCGAAGATTACTCTAAGCATATTACGCTCCCATTGCTCCAGCATATCTTCCTATTTTTTTGTTAGGGTGCATGTTTCACTTTCGTACGTCACATTGGGTTTTATAACGGTATTATAGATTCTTATTTTCATATTTCTTGGTAAGCATTTTGATTTGAAATGTTCTGTTGTCTTTTCGTGATTCTTGACTTTAATTCTTGTTCTTCATGGACATTCCTAGTTATTTGTATTCCTAGATAAACAAATTCATTTACTTTTTGTCTGTCGTTTCCAATACCTTTCTTTGATACCTTCAGCACAGTATAGGAACGTTCCTATATACTGTGCCTTCAGCTTCTCCTAGGATCATATACGATGTTATAGATCAAAGACGCTGGCCAGTATCAAATACCAAGACTGTCTTAGGTTAGGTTTGTGGTGAGTGGGTCTATAAGGCCCTCCACTGCGACTCACAAAAGTCTATTGTGGCTCACACCTATTCAGATTTCACCAAACAAATTCAGCTTCTTAACAAAGCCGATTATTTTATTTGGTGAATGATATTTCAGGTCCGAGGGCGAGGGAGAGACCCTGCCAAACATCAGATACCTGATTCGAGCCGCGGCGGGGCAGGCACAAATTATATGCTCTGCTGTTTCATCATCTTCCAAACAAAGACGGTAAGTCGGATCTTCCGACAGTCCAAGTTTTAGCATATGATGATTCAGATGACAGTGGCCTGTTGAAAGGCCTGTTAGACAACGTAGGTCATGCTGCTATGGTCTAACATTTGTTTGGAGACATACTTCGAAGGATGTATAAAAGCCTTTGAATGAACCAATCCTGGTAAATTATGCCAGAAGTCTAAAGCTCTTCTTGCTGTCCAGGTATTTAGTGTTTGTTTGGCAAATCTTATTGCGATGCCAATTGTAGGTTCTGGTCCGATAGAAACACGTGCGGCACCCTCCCTTGCAAGAAAGTCTGCCTTCTCGTTTCCTTCCATGCCAGAATGGCCAGGGATCCAGACCAGCAATACTTTATTGAGTTCTCCTATTGAGGAGAGTCTTTTTTGGCAGTCTAAAACCAATTTCGACGTTACACGGCGAGAGCACAGAAAGAAAAAGTAGCCACTATACAATCAAAAAATGGATTGAATCAATCATTCTGATCCATAAAACTCAGCCGATACGCAATGTGATTAAGACAATCACTTGCATGTAATTGACTAATCACAAAGTATTTATACAAGCACACAAGTTATTGATTCGTTGTATGTATGAAGATCGATATTGATGTCCACAGATCAGTAAACAATCATTGTAGACATCAATCCAATCGTTTTGTTTATTAACTTGAAGAACAAACTTGATCCCCTCTATCCAGTAAATAATCATCATCAACATTAATACAATCATTTTGTTTATCAACTTCAAGAACAAACCTGATCTCCTCTGTCCAGTAAATAATCATCATCAACATTAATCCAATCATATTGTTTATTAATTTGGAGAGCAAAATTGATCACCACTAGAAATTAACCTAAAAGTTATTGTAATTGATTTAAACGTTATATATTTTGTACTTACTGATTGAAATATACAATAAGTTCGAAACGTGTACGTATCCTTAGTGGCTGCCTATTTTTTAGAGATGAGTGCTCGCCTGCAACGTTTTCAACAATAATAATGTGTGCATGATTGAATCAATAGCTTATCAAATTAATCAAGCCCATTATCTGCTGACATTATACATCAGAATCAACAATTCAATCCATATTTTTGTATTAAAGAGCGTTTGTACTGTAGAGCCTATAAATTGTGGCTCATGCAAAACTTACCTTGTTCCCAAAATTAGTTGTTTGAATCATAACTTCAGGCATTAATGAAGACCTTGAACTTTTTGCAGATGAGAAATTTGTGCTAATCCTACTATAGCTGGATAAAGATTTAGAATTGGTATAGTCAAGAAACTATTGAAATATGCGCATACAGTAGGTATCTACTTATATAAAAATCATATCACTTATGATGTCGTTTGTAAATATATTTTTTCTGTTCTTACTGTGTGAAATCCCTTGAAAATGATACAATGTACATCGAAACTTATACTACCAAGAGTATTACTACAGTGAAATTATCAAGAGTCTTATACCTACTATTTTTGTTTATATGCAAAGCAAGGTAATAGGAAAATGGGTTATAATTGTTCTTCAAATATTCTCAGAGTATATTTACTTTTGCGCATGATCGGTCATTCTCAAACTTAAAAAAGTGTATTTCAATAATATGTCCATTCCATTCCCATTTTATTGGTAGGTACCATATTATAATCATGTATGCTCCACAACAAGGCGGCATTACACCCATCTTATCTAAAATAATAGATTTTCATTTGTAAACTACGTTTCAGGTTATGCGTAAAACTATAAATTCTTACTTTCATTATCAGTTACAGTCGCCAGTCTATCCAACATTGTTTTGATGTTTTTATCTTTGACGTGCTGCTCATTTCCAAGAAAGGATAATATTGAAGGAAATTCAGATCTCCAATCCACAAGTATATCCCTTTGTTTTGAATGATGCTCCACATAATGTTTAGATCACTCACCTACCACTTACACTACGAACACAGTAACAATTTTAATGCAAAATCAAAAATCAAAATGGTCACCAACGCGAAACCACATGTTTTCACTTCACTCACTCGAAAACAAATCAGAGTCTCAGCTCAGTTGCAATTATTAGTGTCTTGCTATTGAAACAGGTATCTAGGGTGGGTTTTACGGAAAGTCAAAAATTCTTAGTAATTATCGTAATTATTTAAAGTATTAAAATGATCAAAACAGTAGCATTAATTCAATCAAAAAAGTGATTGGTTTATTTACTTTGGAAATGAATTTGAGTTCAACCGTTTTATTTAATCACTTATACATCAACTTGATGCATAGCTGTGATCAAGTTGTTCTTTAGAGGTTAATTATCACAGACATTATAACAATCATTGAAATCCTTACATTCATCATAAAAACATTATATTGATTTCCGTAAACATCAATAACTATGCGCTAATGTGATTAATACAATCACCTTATTAATAGTAACGATGCTACCAAAATAATTATAGTAATGCTTAGTTTGATCAAATAGATCAAACTTGTGATTAAAATCGATCTATTCCGGTCAATACCAGCTGGTGATTCATATAAGGTTCGATATTTCTTTCTGTGAGCTAAGTGCTTTTAAAGCCGCTTGGCTGTCCGAGAAAATTTTTATTGTTCTATGTATGAGATTGGCTTTCTCCACTCTCTCCACACATGAAACAATGGCGTAAATTTCCGCCTGAAATACGGTTGCATAGGATTCTAGAGAGGTTGAAATTTCTGTCCTAGGTCTGCGCCCGTCGAGGCGCCCGTATACACCTGCACCAGAGCCTGAGGGTGTTTTTGAGCCGTCTGTGTACCAACAGCTGTCTGCTCTTAATAGTTCATCCTTACGGAGGACCCTTTCATCTCTATTTGGAATAAGGACGGTGTAAGGCAGGTCGTAATTTACTGTTGGAGGCATTATGTCAGAGGTCATTCCCAGAATACTGTGACTTTCATTGTCCGCTAGTATTCTGCTTCGTTCTGTATAAGCCTGATTTGTGCATTTAGAAATATGTACAATTCCGTATGCTGTCCATCTAGCCTCTCTTTCCAAAAATATATGGAGAGGAGGTAGGTCCAGAAGGATTTCCATGGCTGCTGACAGTTTGGAGCTGATAGCACCAGTGATTGCCAGACAAGCCTGTCTCTGTAAACCAGAGAGCTTTGCTTGGGCCGTTCGCTGTGAAGCTTTTGGCCACCAGGCAATAGCTCCATATGTGATCATTGGTCTAACGATCATCACATATATCCAATAGATTTGTTTGGGTCCCAAGCCCAAGATTTTCCACAGATCCTGCGACATGTCCACAAAGATAGTCTGGCCTTATGGATAACTATGGATAAGACTGTCTTGGTCTTACCTTGCAATCATTTTTAAAACCATAGAACTAGCTATAAACTATGAAAACATGTTTTTTGGCTACATCTAAATACCATAAAATTCAAATTATTCTTAAAATACACCACAGGTGCTTAAAAGTTGCTACTGCTTATTTGGAATCACAATACAACCCAGCCTCAAATAATCAAGACTATAAGAGCCGCTCAACAAAGATGGACGACCTGTAAAATTTACCTGTTTGTACCTAGTCTTAATGAGATTAGTATCTGTAAGGCTTAGCTTATTATTAACTGTTAATAGACATTTTAAAAATCGTCTAAATTAATACAAAATTAACTTTACCTAAAAAAATTGCGTAAATATAAAGAGAAACTTTCATTTTCACGGGTTTTAACGCAAGACGTAAACAGCTTTTATAAGAATAGACGACATCCGTCACCCGCCAAGCCAGTCAGTGTCAATTTTTAGCGAAGAGAACGCTAAGTGTTGTTCTGTTTACAATGCCCTATTTTAGACGAGGGTATAAAAAGATGCACATTAAAATATCCATCCTGTTTATCTTTTATACACTCCAAAGTGAAAGTTCAAAAAGTGTTCTTTGCAAATTTTGATTTACGGTGTAAACTTTACGGAATGAATAAAAGTGAGGTTCGGGTTCTTTGTTGCTTTTATTCCTTTCAAATTTGCATAACTGTATTTTTATTATCGTTAGAATATCACCGACAATATTTTTGTTCATTTCTTAATAAGTTTGGTGCGGTTCGTAAAAAAAAAAAAAAACAATATCTGCGGCAGGAAGGAAGGTTTTGAAAACATTAGTCATCCGCGCTCGTCCATTTCTATTTCGCGAATGTATAAAGTTGTGATCCGTAAACACAAAGCCTTTCTTGGAAATATATCAACTTTGCAATCGTATATTGCAGTCACATGATTTGTAGCTCCACTTTTTACAATACCTTGCTTTCTATTGTGTTTTCAAAAATTTTGTTATTCGAAAGGTACATAGACATATTAGGACAATATTCAAACAAACACATTTATTAGTGACAGCTGATAATTAATGAACTGCGAAGTTTCATAAAGCTGTAGAAAAAAGGAAAAAAATTATTGCTATCGGTAGCACATGCTATAAAAGGTAATAGCTTGTTATAAAATCCAAAGAAAAACACAATGCGTAAGAAAAAATAATTAAAAATACGTATACAGAATTAAGAAAGCTGAACAAGCTGGTTTTTAAAAGCTTTAGCAGACGGTACACAGACCACATTGCTAGATAAATTAATTCAGTATGAAAATATTCTGTTAAAAAGAAAATTTAGACCATTTGGACACTACGCTCAAATCTGATTTGCAGTAGGATTTGCATATATTTTAGCATCATCTACCTACGAAAAAACAGTAATTTCTTATATGCTTCGGAGATTAGCCAGTTCATTATTTTGAAATTTTTTTATAAAAAAAGCAAAGAAGAATGCTTGAAAGGAGAAGAAAGGGAAGGAGAATGCTTGAAAGGAGAAGAAAGGAAGGGAAAGGAAGGGAAAGGAAGGGAAAGGAAGAGAAAGGAAAGGAAAGGAAAGGAAAGGAAAGGAAAGGAAAGGAAAGGA
>CAJUYI010007962.1:0-11483 GCA_910591695.1 Galerucella pusilla
AAAAGTTATACTTTTACTCCTAATAAAACAATATACTATTCTTCTGCCGGACAAGATAAACACAAAAACTTATACTGAAGTACATTCAATATTTTTGTCTGAGACCTGTCAAGGAGGTAAATTGTATAATAATAATCTCCCACCTGCTATAAAAGGTTTGTGATTAAATCGAAATCGACCTCAACAAAATATGCGTTTTGAATTCCATACTCGGTAGGTATTTTTCAACAGCTCACGAGCTTGTCCAACCCCCGTATATTTCAAAACTCAACGACTCCATCATTCGTGACATTTTTCGGAAAAAAAAACACAATCAAAAAAATTAAAAAAAGATCACCTGTCCCTTGTTATAGACAAGAACAGAAGACCCCATCACGAGCCTCATCGAAAATAAAAAGAAACAGAATGATTACAAGTATAATAAATGATGATTAACAGGCAAAAGATAAGAAAGAGACTCTTCTGTATTCTAAGTCCTTGCCGATAGAACCGATTCACCGGTACCGCTGACTGGTACCACTGATGGTTCCCCGGAATTCTTGTCTCACGCTACCTTACGCGTCTGCCGACGGTACTGTTCTGTCCTTCAAAGAGCCGCTGGTCATCCAGCATCCAGCGGAGTGTATATGGTACCAACAGTATTGTGTTATACGCAGGATATACCGGTACTCTCTCAGTTTGCTTCTTTAAAATTAACTATCGAGGCTGGGAATGTCTTTAGGAATGTAGACGCGATCATGACAGTTTTATTTTGGCAAACATATTTTCATACAGAGTTCGGCAAAAGTCCGGACAAATATCGCAGAAAATATAGATTTTTCGAAAAATCTACTTATAGCACAAATTTTACTCCAACTTAAACTATAATTTGAAAATATTTTGAAACATACAGGGTGTTGCAATAAAGTTTGGCGTATCAAAGTTATATTTTTTCTTATGGAACACCCTATATATAATTTCATTTTCTGATTGCCCCTGAAAAATATGATACTCCTTCATAATGGTTCCCTATACCTGAATACAGAGGGCTCCGAGTTATGCTGACTTTTTTTAAAACATTTAGAAACAAGTTGATAACTCATTGATATAGCAAATTCTGGCAAATTTTCTCTTACATCTAAATCATTTCATTATTAAACCATTCAATGTGCAGTATCATGCTTATTTTAAATGGACCACCCTGTATTTTAATTATGAATCATATTCAAAAAATTGTCCTCTTCCGAATGGTATAAAGGTGTCCTATATCTAGGTATTATACTTTTCGTGCAATTTACAGTTTTCTTAAATTTTATGCTAAATCGATTTTAAAACATCTGCAATTCTCTCCAAATTTCAAACTAATGATCTCCCCTCATACAATTCGTGAGGCGACATTTTTTTGAATATGATGAAGTATTAAAATACAGGGTGTTCCATTTAAATAAGCCTGATACTGCACATTGAATGATCTAATAATGAAACTGAAAATTCTGAACACCCTGTAAAGAGATATTCAGTACTCAATCGTGGAATATATTCCACGAATGTCCAGCTATTTTGATGTAAGAGAAAATTTGCTAGAATTTGCTATATCAATTAGTTATCAATTTTTTTCTAAATGTTCACATTTAAAAAAAAACTCAGCATAACTCGGATTTAGGTATAGGGAGTATTAAATTTTTTAGATGCAATCAGAAAATGCAATGAAATATAGGGTGTTCCATAAGAAAAAATATAACTTCGATACTCCACACTTTATTGGAACACCCTGTATGTTTCAAAATATTTTCAAATTATAGTTTAAGTTGAAGTAAAATTTGTGTTATAAAAAGATTTCCCGAAAAATTCATATTTTCTGCGATATTTGTCCGGTTCCGGACTTTTGCCGAACTCTGTATAAGAGAACATCAATGCCAATTAATTATTATCGGTCGTTAGGTACTTATTACCCTTCGGAAGTCTCTAAGTAGCCCTATTTGTCAGCCGTCATAAATTTGTATGCACTTATTTCAACAACTGTTGTTGTAAAAATATTTTTCGTTAAATATATTATTCACATCATACGGGAATTTGAATATCCTCATCACCTGCATATGGAGTATATCCCTTTTGTCGATAAATAATAGTGAGAGCGCGGAAAAGTGGATAAAAGTCCACGGTGAACAATCGGTAATAATTCAGAGCTCCGACATCGGGCCGATATTGATATGCTGAAAAAATTCAGCGACCGCGGAGCAATATTTGCATAAAGGAAATGCGAAATTTGCGGAAATGGCCGTATATACATATATCTACTGTGGCACCCGTATTATTTAAAATATCAAATAGTTGCATAGTACACTGTGACGATCTCTAAATGGATTCAAATTAGCAAAGACAGCCGTTGCAAATTACATATAACGATTAAATTGATCGGGTCTATATTTTTGCATGACACCCTTCCATACTTTTGACGATAACTGTACAATTCACCACGTTTTATTCTAGTTAACGTCAATCGATTCAAAACAAATTTCACCATAACCTAAGATTTTACGGCTCTCAAATATTAGTATTTCTCATTTAAATAACATTCCAAAATCATTCTTCTAACTTTTTCCATATTAATCGAATATTTAGAATAGTAAATTTAAAATTTTGGATTTCTTTTATTATGTTTTGCCACCTCTTCCCATTTGCGAATGTTCAACAGCTCTGGGTCATTTTCTACTGCTTCTATCCACTTCTTTTTCGGTCTTCCCTTCTTGCTTTTACATCCAGCTCCTCTTCCAAGTACTTCTTTTGTTGCTCCGATATTTGCAAGTCTCTCTACGAGGATGTATTGATGTCTAGTTAGGCTAGACCAGTTCCATGCATAAACAAAATATTGCGTTACCATAGGAACGAACTCATTAGAAGTGTCAATGTGAAGTTGGACGTCAAAAAAGTAAAAAAATTGTGAAAATCGAAAAATTGGAGTATCGAGCCATCATCAAGTACCTGTATTTAAAAGGGTTGAGATGTAAGCAGATTTACGAAGATATGCTTAATACCCTATGGTGATCAATGTCCTTCGTCCTCTCCAAGACCTTAGAAGTTTCGTCTCCCCAAAAATCTGCTGGAAAAGTTCTTGCTTCAGTGTCTTGGGATTGATCATGATTGATTTTTTGGATAAGAGTAGAACAATAACCGGAGGATAATAGTCGACATTACTGACCACTCTATAGGAAAAAATTGAGGAGAAATGAGGCGGAAAGCTATCCAAAGGTTTTTGCAGGAAAAGCCCCTGCACACAAATCTCATGTTGCCATGCAAAAAATTCGTGATTTAGGGTTTGAATCACTAGAACACCCCCCTTATTCACCAGATTTGGCTCCGTCCGACTATCATCTCTCTCCTCAACTGAAAAAAAGTTGAAAAGGTCGTAAATTTTCTTCCAACCAGGAGGTAATAAAAGCTGTGGAGGTCTGGTTTGCAGAGCAAGAAGAAACATTTTGTTTGAAAGATCTAGAGACCAGCAGGTTTGCTGTAATAGATGTATCCCATTAGAAGGAGAATATGTTGAGTATCTTATACATTATGACCTCACTACTGCCGATATTGGAGGACTTTCATATAATTCCATGAGCTTCTCATTTGTCCTGATCCAGATATCTTCTACTCTTCTTTCCCCATATATTCTTCTGAGTATTTTCTCTCCTTTTTTATTCATGATCCACAGCTCTGCTCCTTATAAGACTGTCAGTCTTATGATCGTTTGATAGATTCTTTTTTTTGTTTTTCTTGATACCGTTTTGGATTTAAATGTCTTCAACAGTGCTTTTGTGCTCCTGTTTCCTTTCGTTTTTCTTGTATTAATTTGTTAATACTCATCATTTCTATTATTGATATTAATGTGGGATAGTCAAGCAGCCATTAAAGCACTGAGCTCTTCTGTAATCAGTTCCAAATGGGAATGCCTAGTCAAACTCAATGAACCAGGCGAGAACAATATGGATTACTCCAGGACACACTGGAATAGAGGGAAATGAAATAGCAGATGAACTAGCAAGGATGGGGACTGAAATACCTTTCTGGGAGCCTGAACCCTTTTGCAGAATCAGCCTCAGCCTCAATGTAATATTGGAAGAAATAGGTAAAGCCGAGAAAAATCTGACCATTGGAAAGATCTAGTAGGGTTTATACAATCAAAGACTCTTTTAGGTGACTACAACCTGTTGAGATCAAATGAATGCATAAGTCAAAGTAAAACTGCGCTAAGACTTTTAACAGGGATCCTAACAGGACATTGTCGCCTGAATGGGCACCTGAAAAAGCTCAAAATAGTGGAGGAAAAAGAATGTAGATTTTGTGGCATGGAAGAAGAAACCTTCATCCACATACTTTCCAACTGCACATCACTTCAGAATCCTAGAGCACTGCACTTGGGAGATTACTGGATAGAAGAGGAACATTTACTCCGGAAAGTCAGCCAGCTGCCCATTACCTGTTCCCATTATCATTTATTTTGTTTTATGTTCATTTGACTGGAGAACTCTTTTT
Organism: Galerucella pusilla; assembly: GCA_910591695.1. Lineage (NCBI taxonomy): Eukaryota > Metazoa > Arthropoda > Insecta > Coleoptera > Chrysomelidae > Galerucella > Galerucella pusilla. Next base: position 4,504 of record CAJUYI010007962.1, read on the forward strand.
TCGCACTATTTTCCAGACGTTTTAAAAGTTCGATTATCCCCTTCCTAGACTATTATCACTAAGTCATCAGCATACACATTGATGTTTGTGACTATATATTGTTCCTTTTGTGTGAATATTGCTCTCTTTTAATATGTTATCTAGTGTGAAGTTGAATAAAAAATCGATATTGGGTCTCTCTGTCTTACACCGGAAGCTATCTGTTTGATGACCGTTTATGGAAACAGTGTTTGTTGTATTTGTTAGTGTGAGACAAGCTTAATCAATGATTATATACAAATAAGTTGATGATCGTGGATTTTGTACCATTTGGTGCAAGGTTTGTATCTTGGGCCAGTGAATTAGAGCCAATAATTTATTTTGAAAGCTTCGATTGCTTCGGAAATGTTAAATTCCACGTTGAATACCGATCGTAAGATATATTTAATTTAGTTTTCGAATATTTTGTCTTTAATGTGAATCAGTCAGGATAATGCGTTCAAAGAAATAGCAGACTATAGGAAAAAGCGGAATTTTTTCAACGTAAAATAAATACGCTTCCTGAACAACATAAAATGTCACAACAAAATCAAACGTGTGAACTCTGCACCATACGCACATCCATCTCCTACTTAGGTATTTCAACCCCATAGTCAGCGATCTTCTTTTTCGTGATCCGTATTCGGTGACAGCTGTTTCGGAGGAAACGAAAAGACACATCAGACTGGCGGGCTGCTTCCGTTGGCATGATTTACTGGTCGACAGGCCTCGGACTTTTGGTGTATCAGCCACATGTGCGCGACGATCGAGAAATTCACATTTTCGTCCCTTGTCAATATATTTCTTCTTGTCTTTTTTTCTATTTTCGTCCGGTTCTGAAGCGGTTCTTTTGAAGGGATGAAAAGATTTACTAAATTGGACTAAATGATCGGGAAAGTAATTAAGGGTATTTCAGAGGGTGTTAGCAGTTCTTACTTTTGTATTAATTATCATTTGCGAGAAAGTTGCAAAGGATCATTTTTATTTCAAGAAAATTAAGAATCTTTACAATCCTTTTTAGAACTATAAACTGCATAATTTTATTCAAAGCCATATATTTATTACGTCTTGGTGTGAGTGGTAACCACTTAGTTCGGCACGCAAAAAATTCAAGAAAATAAATGCCTTCAATTATGATGGTTCACACTGCATTTACTCCGAATGTACTAACGCACGTGGTCGATTAGACTGTGAATGTACGGGAAAATGAAGCATACTTGGGATTTTACTTGAAATTGATGGTCGTTTATTGAAATGCTCGAAACGTAGGAAATATATTCCGATAATTTATTAATTAATTTTTTTCAACAGGGTGTTCAAATAAACAGATTCACGTAAAGCAGATCGTTATTATTTCTAAAGCCGCGTCCACATGATGTCGAATGGTCGACAAGGTCGATCGACAATGCCCTCATTGTAAAGCTACGTCCACATGGATCGACAATGTCGGGCGACCATCCACACTGGATCGGCACTGTCGATCGACATCATTCGACATAATGTGGACGCGACTTAACAGAACAAATCTTACAAATTGAAGAAGAAGCTTAGGTTAGAGAGACAGTGAGTGGTTTTGATTGGTTCGAGCTTAAGCTTTCTACCTTTTATAAATTAAATACTGGCCACTGTTAACTGAGGAAACACCTCCATACTATGGGGCTAGTGGACACACCTCTATGCAGGATGTGTGAACAGGAAGATGAAACTGTCAGACATGTCTTATGCGAGTGTCCGGAGTTATCGTCAATAAGAGAGTGTGTGTTCGGTGAGTCTTGGCCTACACCTGCCGATATAAAGGAGATGTCTCCTAGTGACCTGTCCTGGGACGATGACTTAGGAGGACAACTCCTCGGTAGGATGTACAATGGGTCACATGTGGTCTAAGTGCTATGAGCCTACACTCACCCTCCCTAGTCTACTGATACAGATACAGATGAATAAAATGCTTTAAATTTGAATTGAGCAAGGTAAACAACAGAGTGATAGATGTCAGATGTCAATATCTTTGTCATGAATAAGCTCGAACATCTCAATGAAGAAAGAAGAAGAGGCTAAAGCTCCAGTTTAAACCCTATCTTCTTCCAATAGTGTTCATATAAGTGCTGCTCAAAACTGCACATTCAATATTAACATAAATAATTCTAAAATATAGTTAAACAATATACTATGTACTTAATTGTATAACATATATTGATAAATTTGTTTAATAAATAATTCTTGTGTTCTTAATTATATTCGTTACCTATTTGTGTTGTAAATACATTTTCAAAAAAAGGTGGGTAGGAGGAAAAATCATATGTATCACATGGGAGTGAAGTGCCTTTTCCTCCCTTGGATCTTTACTGCCCTCCGCTTCGCGTCGGGCAGTAAACTACATCCTGCGGGAGGAAAAGTGGCAAATAGCTATTTCCATCTACCTCTATCCAAAGTATGCATTTCCCGGCCTCATTGTAGGGAGCAAAGTCGTATTTTTCCTCCCTAGGGCGGAAAAGTACTTTTACTCCCTAGGAAGGAAAAGTAAAAGTGACGTCATGGTACGTCATCAATGATATAACTTATAAATACAGCATTGACGACCTATAGTATATAATATTATATAAGTATAAATTTGACCGGTCATTATATTATTTATAGAACACCCTGTATTTTGCAAAATGGTAGAAATCAGTTAATTGTTATTTTAATTTAACGATTCTTACATTAACAATTTGACAATTCATAGATACATCCGGTTTTCGAAATTATGACAGAGATATTATATTTATAGCATGCTATAGCCTATTGACAGATTAACAGTTTCAAAGTGACTTAGGTCACAGAGTACACCATCTGTACTCTGTGGTTAGGTATTCTATAATAATACGTCAACAAAATATAAAATGATATTTAAAAAATGAGTGATTCAAGCGAATTTGAGAAAGGCGTAAAAATCATATGTGGAACATGGGAGTAAAATGCCTTTTCCTCCCTTGAATATATGATTACTTCATCCTTGGGATTAAAAGTAGCATACTGCTCCCTTGTTATACAAATAGCTATTTCCGGTCCCTGGCGTCCATTTTCCGGTCTTGATTGGCAAAACGATATTTTCTGGATGAAAATTTTTTCTAGAAAGTGTATATTTTCTGGTCGGTAATAAAAAAATGCCTTTTAGAAATCCCATATAGCAAATAATGAAACAATGAAACAACCTCAATAATTGTGCTTCTAAAATTTACAGACTCTGAGGCGTTAAAGATATTGATTCCTGTTTCAGAATCTTCTCCCTCCCTCTCTTTCCTATAATGCTCCTTAGAGACATCCACTTAATTTAATTAATCTGGAAGATTTTGTTCATAAAGCGCTTCGACCGTCTTATCTACTACACTTCTAACCGGATCACTTAATATTGAAGTTTCCAATATTTTACACTGTTAAAAATGTTCAACGATCATATCTACATAATTATAAACGTTTGTTTAGAATACACTTCTTATTTTTGATAAATGTTAAATATTATATCAAAGATCTGCCGCGTCAAGTTTTATAGCATGTTCGCCATCTTTTTTCCCCATTTTGTACCCCATTTATGTTTTGTCAGACAATAAATAAATCCTCGAAGTATAAGAGTGCTTCAATTAAGGTATTAAATCACTATAATTGATGGTATTGCCTACGTTTCGGTATAATTTTAGATCCTCTGCTATTTAAGAAAAGAAGAGAATGCGTTTTGTTGTGTATTTTTATCCACGAAATGTCAAATAGAGCAAAGAGGTTTGGATTTTCACTTTCGACACCTCTATTAAGGGTTATTGTTTTGTTCGGAGCATATTAGTTACTGATTTATATCTACCGAGTCATTTATTTTGAAATGTTAGGTACCATAAATTAAATTAATTAGTATTGTTAATAGAAACGTCGAGAATCTAGAAGTAGCTGTAGCTGTAGGAAATAATAACGTAATTTTATCTGCTCTTATTAAAGAAAAGAGTACCAGGTGATCAATTAAGTGTAGCGAGCGGCCATATCTCATAAGATATTGGTCGTATTGATTTAGAAAAAAAAATTCATGATAAAAGTCGCCAAGAGAAATTGCTGGAGATTATTTTCGAGTTTGTCAAACGTCCGCTAAAGTAGAAAAATGGGATTTCTATAGAATTTCGCCTAATGAAAGTATATCGATGATATCATTTTCATATTTACTAACTATTCACCTACACTTTTTGACTTGAATGTTTTGTTTTATCTATCAAATTAATGCGGTGGGGGAAGATCAATTGTTTCTTTAAACAAACCAAGATTTCTCCCGTTTCGATTGACCGATTTTAACAAATTTGGGCTCATATGAAAGAGCACAATTTACACTACAAAACGCTTACTTGGTTTTGACTTTCGTCTTCACCGCTAGATGGCGTTAACTGAAATGGTAGCAAATTTTTGAGTTTTTTTCAAAACAAAACAAATGTACGGTACCCGACATTATTGATAATTGAGTTAACTTGTCAATAATTTACTTGCAATTTACACATTTTTTCAAATATATTGTGGAGTCATTTAGAAACAGTTAGTTTCATTTAAAACCATATTATTGATAATGCTCTAGTTACTACTAAATTAGCTTCAACGTACATAGACAATCAAGAAGATACACTTCCATTTCATTACGCTTGGTTATTACATCTGTAATGTTATCTAAAACACGACAGGCTTTTCACAATCGATTCCTGGAGGATTTATTGTAGCTTAATTACTACTTATTCCACTAAATGCGAACCAAATACCGTACAAATGACGTAGGTATGTAGTTGCCTGATATTGTGAGGCGTTTTACATACTTATGGTAATTTTAAGACGTTAAAGAGTCTTCATACTGACATTTTTTCACATTATCTATGCTAAATAATATAATATTAACATTTGAAAATATTTTAATTAGTTTGTTGTTGTCGTTTTTGAGTTATATATTTCAGATAAAGACATAACTAAGGTTTTGTTGGAAAAAAAACCCATGTTAAGTTTGTAATACATCAATATTTTGTTGTCAGTATTTGTAATTATCGGAAAATTAGTTTTTACGACCATCGATGCATGCCTTAGACATCGTTTAAGTCGGTTGTACCTAATACTGGATGCCGAATTGGAGCTTAAATTAAGATGTAGCATGTGTTCTTTTCAAAAATGAAATAAACTGAAATTTCTAAAGCATATGTACGTTCTAGTAGAACACTTAGCATATACAGTGTGGAAACCACTTATGGAATAAAATTCGTTATGACATTATTTTAGAAAATTATAAAAAATGCCGAGACACGTCAACTTTTGGATTGAGTTGTGCGTTATGTGAACATAAATTTAAATGTACAGGGTGAATCACGCAAGTATGCCATAGTCGTTGTTGTTTTTTTTAATGAAACACCCTGTATACCTATTTGCATATTTTTGAAATCCTCTTAATGAACCGATTCCAACAAACTAAATAATGTATAGTCAATTATGAATTATACAGGGTGAAATTTTAAAATTAATAACTTATTACACTTGAAATATTGGTACTTTTTTAAATTAGCTAAATATGGATTTATCAAAAATCTAAACTAACTAATTGTTAGACGTATTTGTATATTAAACAAAACCTGCTACGCCCATGAATTTTATCATAAATACCTAAAAATTGCCTGAAAACGCCAATAGTTAGACAAAATCGGTAAATAATGTGGATTGTTTTAAATCGGTAAATAATGTGGATTGTTTTAAATCGGTAAATAATGTGGATTGTTTTCTATTCTGTCAGTTGTTGATGTGTTGACAGTTTATACTGAAAAAGTAAAATCTTTGCCAAACACTCTTTCCTTGTCGACATAACAATGACATATTTAACTGAGACTAACCGAATTGAGATTTTAATGATGACGGGGATAACTGCAGAAGTCAAGTTGAAGTGGCAAACTTATTTAATCACAGGTATCCCGAATTGCCTAATATTTCACAAAGTACTGTGTCTAAAATTCATGCAGAATTCAGAGAACTTGGACATGTCAAACCATTGAAAAGAAAACCACACTTCGTTGAAGATGATGTGAAAGTGGATATTTTGTTAAGTGTCGAAGGTAATCCAACTTCAAGTACACGTCAAATTGTCCGTGAAAATAATGTTAGTCATACAACTGTTCTAAGATGTCTTAATAAAGAAAAACTTCATCCCTACAAATTAACTTTTGTGCAGGAGTTAACAGAAGACGATCCAGATCGTAGAATGGATTTCTGCGAAAGATTGATGAATAAGCTGAACAGAAATGAGATAGAGCTCTTGGTACCATTCTTTTTTCTGACGATTCAACATTCACATTGAATGGAGAGGTAAACCGACAGAACTGTAGATATTGGTCAACAGAGAATCCTAATTGGATGCGTGAGACACATACTCAGTACCCTCAAAAGGTGAATGTTTGGGCCGGTATCATAGGCGACCATATTATTGGTCCTATATTTATAGATGGAAATTTGACAGCTGGAAAATATTTAAATGTGCTTAGAAATGAAGTTATTCTTGCGTTGGCAAACTTATATCCCAACGCAATAGATCCTAGCTTACCGAATGAAAATGTTAGGTTCCAGCAAGACGGGGCAACACCCCATTATGCTTTAATGGTAAGAACTTATTTAGATGAGATCTTCCCCAATAAATGGTAGAGGTACTATTGAGGTACTATTGAGTGGCCAGCTAGATCGCCAGACCTTACGCCGTTAGATTTTTTTCTGCGGGGTTATCTCAAGAACAAAGTAGGTATATGCAACACAACCAAATAGCATTGTAGACTTCAAAGACAGGATAACTACCGAAATACGGAATATTTCACCTCAAACTTTAAACAAAGTTAAGGAGGAGTTCTATAGGAGACTGGCTATTGCCAACAACTAGGTGGAGAACATTTTGAGCATTTATTACAACGTATTAAAATCAAATACATCATGTATTTCATATA
>CAJUYI010007963.1:0-11483 GCA_910591695.1 Galerucella pusilla
CTGGCACGCCTTCAAAGGGTGGTCAGTTTGGGGGCAACTGGCTGCATGAGGACTACACCAACTGTTGCGATGGAGGTGTTCCTTGGTCTTCGGCCTCTCCACCATGTGATCGAGGCTGAGGCGGGGAGGGCTTTCCTGCGCTTGTAACGGCTGGGATACGTGCGAAGAGGGGAAGAGTGCAGGCACGTCAAGAAGCTCCGGCTCCTGGAAGATATTCCAGTTCTGGCTCAAGCGGCTGATGAATGCCTGCGTAAGTACTACTTCGCTACCCCATACAGGACCATGATACGGGATAGAGAGTTCTGGGAAAAAGAGAGGAATACACAGCCTAATGGGACCGTGCAAGGCGGAACGTGGTGCGGCTAGAATGGATTCCAGCCCACTCTGGTTTTGAAGGCAACGAGATGGCGGATGCACTGGCTGCGGAAGGGGCAGCAGCTCCTTTCTGCGGCCCGGGCCCGACCCTGGGCCTAACAAAACAAAAAATAAGCAAGGAGACGAAGAAGTGGCTGAGGAATCAGCACCTCGCTCATTGGAATGCTCTGCAGGGTCCCAGACAATACAAACTTCTACTGAAGGGATGGACTGATGGACACGCCAGGGCAGCCACTGAACTACCAAGGAGTAGGCTAACCTATGTAGGGGTTGCGGTATACTGACGAAACGTCAGTCCATGTTCTCTTAGAGTGTCCACACTGGGCTGTACTACGCAGGCGAATCTCCGGAGTTCCTGTTATGGCCCCTGGAGACACAAGCAGACATCCATTGGAAGAGGTTGTGGCCTTTATTGAAGGGCTTGGTTTCATGGATGTCCAAGTAGCAGGAATGGCACAATGGGCCCGCCAGTGGCCTCAGAGCCAGAACCTTGGCTTGAGTTGTCCAAGACAAGGCTCGCCTGCACATTTAGTAGTAGTAAGGCAGCAGGAATGATTCAAAGATATTAAAATCAGAAGACATATCACGAACAGCTAAAATAAGAATGTACCAAACAATAATAAGACCTTCAGTAACCTACGCTTTTGACACTTTGACAATGAACAAAAAAGAGCAGAATAAAGTAGAAAAATGGGAGCGTCAAATGCTTAGAAATATTTATGGTGGAATTGAAGGAGATGGAATGTACAGAATAAGAACCAACAGAAAACTATCAGAATTATATAAGCACCCAAGTATAACCGTTGAATGATTATTTTTTCACTCAACGGTATAACCCATATAATCAAAGCACAGATACCGAGATAGTTGGGACATATAGGTAGAATGACAGAAGATAGATGGGTAAAAAGAGTGCTAAAAGGTGGAGAGAGTGGTAAAAAGAGAAAAGAAAGACCAAGGAAAAAATGATTGGAGAAGGTTAGGAGAGACCTGAGAACAGTGAGAGTAAAAGACTGGGAAAACGAGGCGAGGAACAGAGGGAAATTGAAAAAGAGAGTGTAAGATCTCGAAGCCGCCCATACAGCACTCTTCATACCAGGACGTACATTTTAGGTCCATTTTACGTCGGTACGTACCGGGATCAAAATGGGACATACAATGTACGTACCAAACTGTACGTATATGTACGTACACAGCGGTACGTACAGGGGACGTACATTTTATGTTCAGCTCCTGTTAGGACCAGTAACGGATGTACATTTGACGTACATGAATATATGTACATAGTACGTCCACAATATGATGTAAGTAGATATTATAAGTATTTTTTTTTTAAAGTTACGATTCGCATATCTGCGCAAAGTAATCCGTGTGTACAAAAGACTCCGCCAAACAATTTATTTTAAAAGAGAAAGCGGTAAATGTCGACTATATGATATGTAGAGCCTCGTGCCGTGTCGACCTATTAATGAGTTTTTGACAATTTTCCAATCAATTTCCTCTTTTAGGTTATGAAAATTCTGTTGAATATGTTTATTAGTATTAAAAAAAATGAAACGTCGGTCTCCGGTCGGTATCGAGTCCATGACCGTTAGATCCGAAATCCGATTTATTTACCTCTATGCCACCATAGCTTAAAACATTTTGCAGGTCAGACCAAGTAATTATATTAAAATAGTAAGTAAGAACAAGATATTTTCATTATTTTTATAGGTTAAATTATATTAATAAAAAATACAAGTAGTAAAAATTTATGCCCATGGTACATCCATGGTATGTCCATTTTACAGCCATCACATTACCAAATCCAAGAGACGTACCTGGAACGTACATATCGTTGGAAAATGTACGTCCCTGGTACGTATATAGTACATACATGTACGTACATGTTCGTATCTGGGACACGAACTGGTACGTACGCAGTATGGGCGAGGGCCAGGTAGGGCTGATATAGACATAATATGTAAGGCCGGCATCAAACGGCGCGTGAGTGGCTGCAACGTTGAGTTAATGCAAGACAAAAAGAGAGGGCGAAGATGCTCTTAGTTCAAAAGCGTACATTTTTTATAAATCATGTAAAAAGTTTTTCGCACATCATATATTTCTATGATTCTATGATGGAAAGTGTACACGGTCATACAATTATGGTCTGGTTGGAAAAATCTTGAACTTATAGTATTTGATTTGGGTTATAGTCAATAGCATAGACTAAGAATGTATAAAAACACCAGTTCAAGTTTTTGCCATAATAACTGTCCATCCATAGATAACAATACCTTCCGAATCTCTAGCTTTTCTTGTGTGTTTTTATTCCATATGGGATTGTCTCGTATTTGCTCCAACATAAACAAAAATCTTATTGAGTGCGACCAAACTAAAGTGCCAATTTTTTACGTAGATTTGGCCAAAGATTCGAACAATGGCAGTTACTTCTATTTTAGATGTCATTATAGAGCAATTCACTGTTTGTGCCTTTACTTTGCGGAATCTACTCATTTTAAATTATTATTATCATTAATGTTATAAATGAAACTAACTGTTTTTGAATAATTCGACTATTTCAATAAGGTGCAGATACTTTCAGTGTGTGAAGGTATAATTTGGTAAATAAAAGAAAAAGTTCTTTTTTATTCTAAAAATTATTTCAACCAACTTTAAAATAATGTTCTTTTATTAAAGTTCTAGACTACTTATAACGTTCAATACATATTCACCTCGAAAGGCAATCATATTTGGCATATATGCTCTCCTTCGCATTTTTGATGGATACACGTTCTCGGCGTAACTTTACGTTGTAATGTAACATGTGTTCGTGCTCAAACACCATAACGAATGAATTGTTCGCTGTTGATCCATCCAAGTCTATCAAGTCGATTTGGAACAAGCAGCTGGTTTAGCGTATTAGAGGCACAATATAAAGGGTGGTTTATACGATAGGACTTACAGTATGTTTTGTCCAATAAGACAAATCCTACAATGTAAAACTTGCGTGTATATAGCAAAACGTATGTCTCTCCTCTTCTTCTTCTGATCAGTTAGCATGGAGCGTGTAAAGACTTCATACGCGCCGGTGGACAACCTTAGTTTAGCTATATTTGGTTCATCAATGCAGTGTTTTGGTGTGTCTATATCAGAAACTCTGTGCTTTGTGCACCATGTCATCAGACTCTGCTGTTCCTTTATATTAGATACCTTCACTCATCACAAATTGAAAACCAACTGATGTAAAAACAGACCAGCAAAAGTGCGTTTTGCATTACTAATTAAACTTATATAAACTGAACTTAATATAACATTTCCTTGATGTTTGGAGCGACCACGCTGCTAACCTATCACTATCGAATAATACAGTGATGCTATACACAATAAACCAAATATCAACCTTGAACATATATGAAATATTCCTATTTGGTTCTAAGAATTTGGTTTAGCGAAAAGTTTAACTCTAGATACAACCAAGGACCTACAATTCTCTTGTAACATATACACCTTTCAGAATTTAAGAATAAACAAAATGCACTGCTTTTTGTAGTTATTTTGATTGCCTAGTCTATTGAGCTGCTGGCTGCAAGTTGAATTTGCGATATGATGCACAAGCGAGAAGATGACACCACAAGACGGCGAAAGTCGAGAATGCAACGCATCGATGCGGCCAAGCAGTGCGCCTTTGATATTCTTCTCCTAGACGCAGACATTCTAATTATATCTTTTGAATTATACGCGTGACATTCTGCGCTATTCTTAAAATAGTATTGTATAGTTTACCCAAAGATTTAGGTATATTTAATTTGGTTCCCATATTAAGAATAAATGAGTAATTTGGCTCCCGACATATAATTTCAGTTTTCCTGGACTTTATTAGAAATTTGGTTCCCAGGATGCAATAAAACCCCATTTAGTTTTTATAACTGCTTTAATTTAGGCAAGTAAATTTAGAATTTAACCTCGCACTAAATTTCTGATACATTTTTTTATTTTTATGGAACACTTTTTACGGCAAGTCATTCGGACCATTATTGTGGAAAATCAAATGTTCCGCCTCTTGCATCTCACAAACTTTGTTTGTTACCTTCACCGTTTACATTGCAACATTGGATAAGTCAATAAAATGCGTCCATAAATTTTTTAGGATCAATTGATTTTCTACAACTTTTGTCGCATTCGCTCAAAGTAAGAACAAATGATTTGCACTTCATGTTTATACAAATCCATCGCCTCACAGCACTTTTCAGGACCTTCCTAAAACAATATTTACTAGTATTAATAATTAATAACTCTTCTCGTCCACTTAAAATTATGTCGGGACTTAGTAGCAGTAAATAAATGATTTAAAAAAGCCTGTCTTCTTTTCATTTTGCCAAAATGTATTTGGTGTGTGTCCCTCGTTTCGGATGGATCTTTTAGTTAAATAAAATATATTTCTTCTTTGATCTCTCATTTCTTCTCCTTGCTAAAATATCGCTTCTTTTTATTAAAATAGACTTTCTGGAATGCTTTTTCTAGCGAAAGCCTATTACTTTTGAAAGTTTCCATAGTGTGCTTCGACTCATTTCAGGGTAATCCTTATCTCGAACCGTGGCAAGAACTTTGCCTACTCTCAGATATTCTTTTCCGAAGAAGAGCGCATGCACCTTCCTTTCTTTCAAATGATTTTCTATTTGAAATTTTGGTTTACTTGGAGCTTAACGAGCTGTTTGAAACTCGACACATTTCTCTTCTTCAATAACTCTGGAAATCGTAGATTTCCCAACACCAAGAGTAAGTACTACCCGGAGTTGGTAATTTGGTCCCCAAAGATGACATCACGAAATTTCAAAAGGTAATTTGGTCCCCATGGCTGACAGGTATAAATTCCCTACAAGTAATTTCGTCCCCGCAATCAGGTATATGCTTTCGGTTCAGAGAAGAAATAAAATCAAAACATGAAAATAGTTTAAAGGTTTTAATTTCAACTCTATGGCATGAACATATGAATAATTTTTACACAAATGAGAATTTCAAAATTTTACACATTTAAATGAAATACATGTTAAAAAATGAGTTCTATCTATTTCAGAGTTATTGTATTTTTCTATAAGGTTTTCAATAAATTTTTGACGATTTCTAATTTTAGGGTCTCTTAAATAATGTTTCAAATGACAACTTTGCAACTTGATATGAGTTTCGATTTGGAATTCATTTAATTTCTCAAGAAATGTTATTATATTTGGATGCTCTTTGTAAAATGAATCGTTAAAAGTTCTGTGAAAAGCTTCGCAAGCGTTTGTTGTTCGCGTGAGATCAGACGAACTTTTGGCCCAAATTGTCGGTGGAAAAAAAGATTCTTCATCAACATAATTCTCGATTAGATAATCAGCGTACTTCTCCAATCTCATGTCATTTGGTCTATTTTCGAATAGTTCGAACGCAACGCAATCACCCACTTCATTAGGATCTAAATAAGTAAGACCAAAAGTCAAGTGCAACCACCGACCAATATCACTGCTCGCATCGTTATATTCCACAACTAGACCGATAGTTTTAATTTTCCGGAACCATGCCTGGGCGAGATGAAATCTGCATCCGATGATTTGGGTGGAAGGCCAAACTTTTCGAACGGCTTTATGTATAGCCATTTCAAAATCACACTCTATTTCCTTAAAATCGAAGTTAATATTAATTTTGGAGCACTTATCTTGAACCAAAAGAAACAATCTTTCGTATGTTTCCGATTTTTTATTGGGTAGAAGGCATACCATTAAAGGTATGTAATGTCCGTGTAAAAAACCGTGAATTGTAAACATTTGTGTGAAATATTTGGCACAATAATCAAATGTGCCGTCGACGTAAATTCGTTGCGTTTTCCCCAGAGCTTCAAGATTTGAAAGATACGTAAACACAATGATATTATTTAACACACAATTAATAAAAAGGAATTGTTCATCACGCGAAGTTTTTACGTCAATCGAATTCAAAATTTCATGTACATCGTTAATATTTTTCGGAAGCGCTGGTATAAACTTACGTCGACTATTATACATATTCTTCCTAACGTACTCGACGTCCCTGGTTGTTAGTGTCGCTGGTAAATTTTCTTTCAATGCCATACGTATAATTTTTGACGGTTTTTCAGAAATATCGTCAACAGCTTCTCTCTTGCAAACTGCAGAAACTGTTTGCATATTTAACGTTGAAATGTCCGCAAGATGACAGTGTTCGGATGAAGTTTTAGTCACGAATATTGCACTTGATACACCTAATGTATAGATACAGGCCTTACATTTTTTGTTGGTACATTTCCAACAAGTTTCTTCTGAAGTTTTCAGTTTTTTTGTGGAAATTAAACTTGTAACCGTTAACTACAAGTAAATCCTTGCCACGATTACTTTTAATAATTTTCACCTCCATAATTTGCTTTCTCACAACAATTCACACGTACTAAAACTAAGTAATAATTCAAATGATTGCAAATTATAATAATATAAGGGTTTTATATCCGTCTAAACACCTGTTATTCCTAAAAATTTCCAAGAAGCAGAAATAATTATATTTTAGTTTGGGGGCGAAATTACCAGCCGGATTATCGAAGTGCCTGGCTACCAAAGGATTAACACAGGTAGCGGGGACCAAATTACCCATCCCCGTACTACCACCTAATTCCACTGTGTCATCAACACTTACAGATATGTTTGTCTGTAAATAGGTACTTATTGGAAATAATCTTGTGATACGGCTATGTAATCTTCAATACACAGGGCTTTTGACCTGTCCAAACCTTTTTCTATTGTTCTGTACAGCTTATGGCTATAAAAGAGCAATAAAATGCCGAAAACTTGTATTAGCCCTGATATAATTATGAAAATTTAAGGAAATATTTAGATTATTCTGTAATAATATTTGAAATAACCGCATTAGAAATTAGGTTTCTTGTTTCTTGGTTTCTCTCGTACATGAAAATAGACTATAATACAGCAATGCCCGGGAACCAAATTACCAATGATCTTTTTAAGGCTTGGAACCAAATTACATATCTTATATTACATCTTAAATTGATATCCTAGCGGGACCAAATTACAAACACCCAAAATTATTTAAATTCTTAATATCTTTTTGTATAGAAACTAGAGATTTATTATGAACGAAATATTCTGCACTTATATAATATTATATCACTGACCAAATGAATATTTAATCGACATTTTGTTCGGAATGTCCCGTAAACATTATGCGAATGGCAGTCATCAAAAATCTCTCATGTAGCTTAACGGTAAATGCTCGTTTATTACGGTCGCATATAAAAAGGTGTGATCTTCCGATTACGATCTACTAATAAGTGGGTTTATTTAATGAAATAATTCATGCCATGCATACGGTAATTATGTTATTACATTAATCCAGTCAATAATAATATAAACCAAAGTAAACATTTACTAATTAGACAGATAAGTAGAAAACCCTCCCTCTAGTTATCCATAGTTACGTCAAATATAACTAAAATCTTGTTTGTAGAAGTAACAAACGTTTTGTAAACAATAGACTAGCTCAAAATACATCTATAGGAACAAAGTTGCGTTTACTATCAGCTTAATTAAAGCAAAGTGCTTTGCCATAAGGAAGCGATAGGGTATTAGCGTTATAGCGGGAAGTTAATGAAGATATAAATTGTATGGTGTATTATAAGTTTGTGCAAATGCACGTTTCTGAGTCGATGATATGTGACCTACTTATTGTGGTAAGTGTAAGTTCCCGTTTCTATCAACGATAACTATAAATTTTGGAAGTTAAATATACATGTTTGTTACATTGATAAAACAGATAAACTGCGTTTTAGTATACGCAATGTGATTGAATGAAATGTATAAGCAATATTTTACCACTTTCTTTAAGTTTCCAAAATTCATGAGATCATAATTACGTATCTGAAATAGTAAATTACGTAACAAGTACGAAAAATACTTGGACGAGTATATAGACAAGAAGAAGACTGCAAGTCCAAAAAAAAAACAGCCACTTTCATGAAATATATACGACTGATGATGTGACACTGACAGTCTGAATACACAAACTACACAAAGTGAACAGCAGTCGGACATTTCGTCAAAAGTTGTCCTCTATACCAAATATCAATATTGCTGTGGCAAACTGAAAGGTTTTGACTGTACCGATCCGAAGCAGTGCGCGTGCTCTAATCTGTTTGTGTAGGAAACAAAAAGTTTTATCACAGAGTATAAACACCATCTAACAAGAGACGAAAGCTTTGTCGGTTCCTTTGAAGTCGAACTAACACGATATTGAGCGGAAATACGTCGAGGCATTGACAAATAAACTACCTCATACACTGAGAAAAGTAACTCTACACTACGAAAAATAGTAGTGTTGATGAACATCCCTCCCAATTAGGTCTAGAATATTTTTTTCAACTACTAACATAAGAACACCTTATTATTCATCTCATGTGTGTAATGAGAAGTAGCTCATTTTCGATAATAATACAACAAGTGTGTTAATGATTATCGAAATACAAATTTCTTCTCCTTTTCGAAACGAATTGTTGTTTGGAAACAGCACGAGCGCGTAAGCGCGAGTGTGGTATTTCGATAATCATTAATTACACGAGTTGAATTTGTCAGATTATTTCTTGATACAGATTCTGACGTTTCTTTAATAATTTGACATTTTCTGTCAGTCACTAGATTTTTAATATCGAATAAAACAACTAATGATAACGCGAAACACACAGGAAAATTGCATGTATCCAATCAGGTGCCGAAATACAAAATCGAAAACATGGTGTTTTCAGATATCAATCCTCATATTTAAACCAATCGAAGGCGCGTATTTTGTATTGAGTGAAATAATCAACCTAATCTTAAAATAATACACGGTGAACTGAGGGGAATGTATGGAAGTGACGGCTTGACATTGACAGATGAACTAATTAATTCACGCATGTGAACACAGATTTTCGATCACGAAAACTACTTTCTTTCGCCTCTTGTTAGATGGTGTACTCTGTGGTTTTATGACGACCCGAGCCAAGTCGATCCTGTGCGTGTGTGTGCTGGGAGTCACCTCTACTAACGTGCGAAGTACAAAGCTGCATTTTAGTATATAGCTAAAGTTCTTTTCAGAATCTAAGAAACTGACCGGTCCTGAGATGGAACAATGCAGATATCCTGAAATTCCTCCAGGAAATAAGACAGGGAGCTAATAGTCTCTGAGACTTTTCTCAGGAACTAAGTAGAAGTTTGGAGACGCAATAGATCTCTTAGGTCTCAGTAAATGTCACTCCAATATACATACATACATGGACATCTCTACCATTAACGAGAAGATTACAAACTATTCTTGCTCGGTTAAGAATAGGTCACACAAGATGCTCCCATGAATATCCACACAGCGGAAACCATCCTGCAAGGTGTGAAGGTGTGCAACGTTCATTCAGTGTTATCAAGTTGACAACACATCTATGTCATCAATAAACAGTTCCCTTAAAAAAAGGGGGATCAGAAGCACTACGTGCGAATTGACAGAATCCCTGCTTGAGCATAGGACAACTAAAGGATATCTCCAAGGTGGACGACATAGTGATTGTCACCAATGGGAAATTCCCATGAATTGTGCCTTAAAGAGGACCTTTCAGTTAATCCAAAAAAACTATTAGGTACGCTATTACGAATGGAAGAGTTATCCCGCAGGGTAGAGTACTGCTGTTCGGAGAAGAATTAGAAATATCCAAGGAAGTTAAGTATCTGGGAGTGACCCTTGATTGCGAACTGAATTGGAAAACACACCTAGAAAAATTTGCTGCCAGGGCGACAAGGCTTTTCTGGCAATGCAAAAGAATTATTGGAAAAACCTTGGGAATACACCCGGCATTACACAAATGTGATTAGGCCAACGATCACCTATGGAACAATAGTCCGGTGGAGGAAGACAGAAGTGTCCTCCGCAGTGAACATATGAATGAATACCAAAAAGTTTAAAGCAACAGTGGAAACATTCATCTCGCTGAGGGAAATTTCCACTCATAAAACGATCACCTCTACATGCTCATATGGATGAAACATTTTCAGATAATCTGCTGGTGACAAAAATGTCAATATGAATCATCTGATTGGTATAATCATAACTGATGTGACATTTTCGAAATTATTCAACAAATTTACTGGTCACCTTAACCAGCGTTCCGGCTCTGTCTACGACTCTATCAACTTCTGCAAATCTCCAAAGGTTTCTATCACATGCCGAATTCTTTCCCTATGGGAAAACGAAGTGAACGAGACCCGTCAAACTTAATTTCCAACAAGACGGATTACAACGCCAACAAATCAGACTACGTCTTATTACGATATTATCAATACGGCACAATGTGACGTTACCTACAAAAGTTTCAAGATATGCCATATTGTATTTTTATTTTATCGAACAACAAGAAAATAAGTGGTTGTTTGTTGTTGTTGAGACGTTTATCGGTTACTTCCTCTAGATTGACTACAAATAAACGAAAAAAAAAGGGAGAGCTTAACATGAGATATTTCGTTGGGAGATTAAACTATCGAAACAAAGTTTGGATTTTATCTTTGTGTGTGTTTAATTTAGTTGCTCAAGATCGATGTTTATTATTTATATGACGTGAAGATAAATACATACGGCGGCATATAAACAATTAGAAAACAAAAAAATATATACAAGGTGTGTGCATATTAAATCAAATAAAAAAGAAGAAAGAGAAAAAGTTTGTTTGTTTAAGGTAAAATTTTATCGTACAATGGTACATATATTAAGTATTAAGAACGGTAAGGGCCGACAGCAATGTCTTCACTACGCTCAGCCTCCAATTTTGCTGGAGACCGGTATTATCCTTATAGAGGAGCGGAACACCCCCAAATAGTCGTTTAGAAAATGAAAAACCGACCAACCTCGTTCTAGACGCTAAGAACAGTCTATCTTTATATTTTCGAGGGTGCTGAACACGAATATGACATATATTTTTTTCTAAAATTGGGGGAACATGGTCAAAATTGACTTTTTAACCGAAAATGCGAAAAAAACGATTTTACTATTTTCGACAATCAACTCGCGGTTTCTCGGCGAATAATTCATATTTTTCCACGAAAATTTAATGA
>CAJUYI010007964.1:0-11480 GCA_910591695.1 Galerucella pusilla
AGAATATTTATACTTCTGTGTTGATGAGATAATCAGTCCTCCTACGGTCTTTTTGACTGAGATATCAGTTAATCTCAGCTTCTCAAAGCACTGGTTCGTATCCCTATATAAATTGCAGAATTTTCAATTTATACAAATATTTATTGGTCAATTAATTTTATAGTTTGTAGTTTATTTAATATGACTCACCATTTCTAGAGCCTGGTGTTTTGGGGTCCTCATGAACTTGGCTAGTGATTGAATTTTCTGCGAAACGAAGAGGATTTGGTCACGGAGCGTCATGAACATTTTGACCCAATTTTTTTTTCGTTCGTCCCGAATCCACACGTGAGAGAATATCACAGGACACAAGCCGTCTTGAATTACCATATACTGAAACAAGTGAATGGTGATATAACCGCATTTCTTAACCAATTACTAAAATCTATGTTTATTTTTCTTCAATATTTACAAAAAGTAGCACATCAATTCTGCAGAGAAAAAACTCCCACTTCTGATGAATGTGATCGACCGACAAGACAAGAGACAAAAGCTGAAGTTGGTTCCGATATCGAATTTACTGTTTGGATCCTTACTTTGTGAAATCTACTCGTAACGTATATTAAGCTGCGGGGGCCATTTTGGAGGGCACGATCCGGACCCGGCTAATATTTTGTTGCCAATTTGTTACTTAATAATTGATTTTGTTGCTCCAGCCGTTGCCGAGAAACGCGTGGTATCATACCGTAATATTTACTTAGGGTAGCCAAGTGCAATATCTCGGTAACAGAGGAAGCTAGCGATACGAGCCTGATGGCATATTTTGTTGCTAATTTGTTGCTTAAAGGTGGCTTTATCGAATAATTCCTGACTGATAAATATCTAATATTAACAAATACAAATACAAATGGATCCAAAGAATGATATTAAAGGCGGTCGAAAAAAACGAGGAACAAATTGGAGTGAAAAGGAAACCAGGATAGTATTAGAGATTGCGACTGAAATGAAAATTGGAGACTACCGAGTTGTACCACGCTTACCTGACATAATCTGGCAGCGTAAAAGGTTGCCCTTTTTTGACCACCGAGTTGTACCACGAAATTGAAATCAGGTAGTCTAACATATTTTACATTATTCTCAGTAATTCTCTAATGACCTTTTCTCAATAAGTGAAACTTTCTATAACACCACCACCAATGTCGAAGTTTGAATTTTTCTTAAGGGTTGGGGGTGATAATACCTTCTTACTGCTGCTTACTATTTATTTATAATCTTCATACTAAGCGATCAGTCGTGAGTCGTGAGTTTCTTAAGATAGCAATGGAAGTCCAATCGATCTTTAGTGAAAAAGGTGCAAAATTGTTAGTGCTAAATAACTTTAAATTTTCAAAAGCACACATTGCAAAGTGTGGTAAAATTAGATGGCGTTGCACTAACACCAAAAGTAGATGCAATGCCAAAATATATACAAGTGCAGATGAAAAAACTATTTTGGAATCTCAGCTTGATCATAATCATGAAGGTGAGAAGACGATTGCTAGGCAAGCTATTAGTAATAGCGTTAAAAGAAAAGCTGTTGAGGATAGCACAGAAAGGCCATCTAAACTAATTCATAAAGAATTAACTGTAAGTACTAAAATTTCTAGAAATTAAAGTATTATTAACAGTATGATTTTTCTAACATCTCGTAGAACAATTATTGGGCTTCAGACATTGGAAGCGATGATCTACTTCGTGTGAGAAGAAATCTGTACGAAGCACGGCGAGATGTTTCACCAGCATTACCTAAGGATATAAATCAGGTTTTTGATGCAGTTGTTAATTTAAATCTGAAAACTAAAATTAAAGATGAAAATTTCCTTTGCTGTTAAGATAAGGAAAACAATTTAATTATCTTTTCTTGTTTCACAAATTTATATTTCTTATGTTCCTGTGATACCATTTATATGGATGGTACATTTCAATATTGTACAAAGTTTTTTTACCAACTATTTACCATTCATGCTTTTAAAAAAGGTTATTATGTTCCAGTCATATTTGCTCTGTTACCCGATACAAGTTGTAATACATATTTCAAATTGTTTCAAAATGTTAGCGATAAATGTAATGCACTTAACTTATCCTTTAACCCAAAAAATATAGTAGTCGACTTTGAACAAGCAATTCATAGTGCAATTTATAGATTTTGGCCATATTCAAATTTAACCGGGTGTAGATTTCACTTATGTCAAGCATGGTACCGTAAAATTTTAAATTTAGGTTTGTCGAATGAATATAAAGATAAAAATTCAGAAATTGGCAAGTTTTTAAAGTTATTCTTTGGCCTACATTTTCTAGAACCTACCGAAGTAGGTGACTTTTTTTCTCTTGAAATATTTGACAAATCGCCCGATGATGAGAGAGTAATACAATTTTGTGATTACATAGTTGAAAATTATATATCAGAAGAAGCTAAATTTCCTCCAAAAGTTTGGGCATGTAACACAAATAGCATGTATCGGTCTACCAACGCTTGTGAATCATTTCATTCTTTATTAAAAAACAGTTTTTATTCTCCTCATCCAAATATATTTATTTTTGTGGACATGATAATAAATATACAAAATGAAACATTTGCAAAAATTAAGACTGCCAATGAATCAACAATTATAAAAAAATTTAAATCTGTTACTAGAAAGAAACATGAGTATATAACTTCTAAAATAAAAGAATTAAAAGAAAATAAGATCACCAAATTTGATTTTGTAAGATTTTTAAGCTATTATTATTTGCCGCAGTAGTACAAGAGATCTTAAATTGTAAAATTAATGTTAATTTGTCTGTATATTTCAAAACAAATTTTAAAAATATATCTTCTTTGTATTATATTATCGAATTTGTAATAAAACTGTTTAGATTGATTAGATTGTTATTTTAAACCGTTAATCCTCTCTAGAAATATGGTGGTACAACTAGACGGTAGGATTACATCTACCTGGTGTCCCGTGGTACAACTCGGCGGTCCCGTGAAAATTACCACTTCAACTGTTAAAATTAGTGATTGAAACGAAACGAAATTTGGATGGACTTGCAGTACCCGCTTTTATTATTATTATTATAATAGTAGTTGTAGTGGTGTATACTCAAATTCCTAAAATACATACAATAATATAACTAATTTTTTCTACTCCTGTTTTATAATATACTTATTAAAAAACTAAAATCTGTATCATAATGATATTCATGATACAAATTTTCATTATGATACAGATTTTTAAGCCAATAAGAATGCGACATTCGCACAATATTTAATATATCCATGGATACATGGTTGACATTTCTGAAATTAATTATATTAGGTCTGTTCCCTGCCATAAAAGTGTAGCACTGAGCTATACGATTTTATTCATTTTAATTATGTTTTAATGCTTCTTGTAGTACACAAATGCAATATACATAGATAGTCCCAAATTTAGCAATTTTACACGCATTTTTTCACAGATAGAACTAAATTTTTCAAAATTATATAGCTTACTGCTACACTTTTATTGCAGGCGAACAGACCCATTAAGTGACACTTAATTTGACAGCTGTCAAATAATTTCATTGTTCTTGTTTTTTATAATAAATGATAATTATTAATTAAATATTTCTTATTAATCGGAGTAGAAAGAATATTGTATGCAACTTTCATGTAATGGCTCGTTTCGTATCCTACTACATGCTCGTGTCTTAATGGCTATCATTACACGATCGTTGCATAAAATACTATTATAAAATTCAAATAAAATATCACTTACGGTTGCCTCTATTGTTTCAATCTTTCCAATCATGAATTTCATCTGACATCCTGTCAAATCTTAGTTAGGACTTAGATGTACACTTAGAGACAACTTTAAGTGTTACAATATAAATTAACGTACTATATCTACATTATGAAATAATATAAAACAATAAATTAACATTTGTATTTAAAACATTTAGTTACGTAGGTACTATTCTTCACAGCAACTATTTTAATATTTATTTCCAAATAAAGTCAAATCTACCATGAAATTACCTAAAGATTTAAGGTTATGTCATGAAATATGAAAATGTTAATTTTGGTTCCAGGCTTTGAACTTGGATTATTTTAACAGTCAGTATAAACACTTATGTTCTAAGCTAAATAAGTCCACGATTTGGTCGACACGGTATAAACTAACCTATTGTCGCCTGAATGGGCATCTGAAAATGCTCAAAATAGTAGAGGAAGAAGAAACCTCCATCTACATAGAGATAGATTTTGTGAGGTAGCTTTTGGTATATTCTATTGCGACCTTTTCAGATCTATTGTGGTCCTCTAAACTCTAGATTACATTCTCCAGCCTGACTCTTTTTAGAAAGTCTATTAGCGTGGAGACTGAACCTTTCATATAGGCTCTTTGTCAAATGCTTTTTTTCGCCTAATGCAAAAAACCGCACATTTGCCAGGCTATCGCACTGACATGAGGATGTGTTCTGTCGTTTTTTCTTCTAGGTGCACATATCTTCGTTTGTCAATCCCATCAGCTTTAAATGTATATTGAGCTTACAATGCCCTGTTAACAGACCCACTACAGCTTTAACAGTTTTCCTTTCTTTGGCCATCAGATCTGCTGTACATTTTGGCGAGTGTTCTAATATGAACTGTTTCGCTTGCCTCTGTCCTGGTGAGCTCCTCCACCATTTCAGAGATTTGTGGGCGACTCACTTCTTTGTTTCTATTCTGCGCAACGCCGCAGATGGGTTCCGGCCTAACGAATGGCTACCGTAACATTGCTACGCTCACCCAGTGTGTTTGGGGCCCGCACACAATCCCATACTAGAATTGACCTCTACGGAGTTGAGTGCCTTTAGCGCTGCTTGGCTGTCTGTGAATATGGCAATTGAACGATATGTTCTCTTCTGCCTTTTAATTTTCTCCACACAGTGGTGACATTTCTTGATAGGCTTACTGGGAAGGCTATCCCTTGCTTAAGCCCTACTATACCGGCTCCTACGCCGTCTAACGTCTTTGACCCGTCTTTATACCAAGAAACATCCGCATGTATGGGTACACCTTTTTTCCAGTCTTCCCTGTTTGGTATAGTTACTTTGAACTTATTAACGTATTATTGCATCGATTGGCTGTCCCATTAGTCCATTGAAATGTTACATTTTTTAGGCCTTACCTTGCGTTTTTTAGAGGACGCAATTTTATTTTTTGATGTGTAGGGGGGGGTCAGTGTGAAGCAAAAAACAAGTTTATGGGGTCGCCACCCTTGTCCCACGGCCGCCATCTTGAAAATAGGGGTTGAAATGGTTTTTACGATATATCTCTTAAACTATTTATTTGTTGAAAAAAAATTGTTGACATTTTTTGTTGCAAATTAAATTCTCTACAACTTTAGTCCAGTAACTTTTTGTCGTAGAGCTATAAATAAAAAAGTTATAAGCGAAAATCTTCAGAAATTCGAGAAAAAAATTTATATTTTTCGATGTAATTTTTTTTATCATTTTACGAAAAAATGATATCTGACCATTTTTGTAGATCGTTTTTTGAGGAACAACTTTTATTCGCATAATTTTTTCATTAAGTCAATAGCTAATGTTTTACAGCGCTCCGAAGTGAGTACTATTTTCAAGTACTCTTAACTATAACGTTTGCCCCGCACGAAAAAACACCAGTCGACAGAAGTAAAATTTGACAAGAACACCATACCGACATTATCACAAGAGAAATTTCTTGGTAATGAGAAGAACAAACTTGAAACTTGAACTGTTGACCAAGCAGAATCAGACGCAGACGCTCTTATGGTTCGCACTGCTCTTGCTGCATCTCCATTATTTAATACCGTTACTATTGTAGCTAAAGATTTTGACATACTGATATTGCTCACAGCACTTGGCAGAAAACAAGCAAATGTATTTTTTTTTCAAACCATCAAAAGGACGAACAGCAGAACAATTATATAGTGCGTCAGGTTTTATGTACGGAGATGTCATTGCGGATAACTTGCTGTTTCTTCATGCTTTTTCCGGATGTGACACAACTTCAGCTCCTTACAATATCGGTAAAATGAAATTTGTGAAAACCCTGGAGAAACATTTAGAGTTTATAAGTGGAACGGCTTTGTTTCTCAACAAGAGAGTTGACTTGCTCACTGTAATTGGTGAACGTTTTTTTATCTCTTTATTCGGCGGTAATAAAGATGATAATTCTCTTGACAGCCTAAGATACAAACAATTCGCCAAGGCAGTGATAAAAAGTACATTTCACTTATCTTCACTTCCTCCAACACAAGACACAGCTCGCTTTCATACTTTCCGAGTCTACCATCAGGTCCAGTCGTGGCTTGGTAATTATAATGATCCTGAAGACTGGGGCTGGCAAAAATGTGAAAAATTATTGATGACAGTGCAGAACTCTAAACCTCCAG
This sequence comes from Galerucella pusilla, assembly GCA_910591695.1. Lineage (NCBI taxonomy): Eukaryota > Metazoa > Arthropoda > Insecta > Coleoptera > Chrysomelidae > Galerucella > Galerucella pusilla. The sequence goes on from CAJUYI010007964.1 coordinate 6,399, forward strand.
CACCCCCTGAGCTTCTAAAATTGATATTTTGCAAATGCAAAGGGAACTGTGGAGCGATGTGTGGATGTCGAAAAGCAGGACTGAAATGTTCTGCAGTGTGCTTCCATTGTTCTGAAGAGACTTGCAGCAACGTAATGGAACTCTCAGAATTAATAAATGAAAATGACTTTGATGATGAACCGCCAACATTAACACCCCTTCCTTCTCCAGTTCTCCCACTGGCATTTAATTCAGAAAGCCTATCAGATGCTGAGCCACAGCCTGGTCCATCGAAACGACTGAGGACGGAGTAGTTCTAATTTAGAAAATCACCTTGAATTATGCCTATTGGGGATCCCACGTAATAAAAAACGCGCCTCTAGACTCTACCTCGTGGGTGGTGGGGAAAATAGTCAATAATTAATTATTAATAATATTGCAAAATTTGTAATTAAAAAAGTCGCCTTTAGCTCGATCAGCTTCCGGTTGTCAGCACTATTCATTTGGCTTATGTGTTGCTGACTATTTTTTAATCTGTGCATTACAGATCTCGCTTCACTTTGTATGAATATGTGTAGAGGTGGCAGATTCTACATACTAGAATCCTAGGGCACAACACCTAGGAGATTATTGGATAGAAGAGGGACATTTACTCAAGTTAAAGCCTACAAATATCCTTGAACTTATCCAGGAAATAGAACGCAAGAGGCTACTAGTCTCTGTGACTTTCCTAAGGAACTAAGTAGAAGTAAGGAAGCACAATAGATCTCTTAGGTCTTAGTGAATGTCACCCCAAATATACTGATTTTTTGGGCCACTGTAGCTGTAGTTTTTCATACACAATTAACATTTAATCTTCTCCTCCGATATCGAAAGTAAAGATAGAAATCCGACAGTACATAAAAAACAAATGGAGGGTTTTTCCTCAAAAACAACAATTTACTAATTACTTCGAAGTAGTTACGAGTCAACTACAGTTGGTTCGGTGAATCTTTTCCCATGCGTCATCATTCATATACAAACGCAATACATTAAATTACACGTAGGTCGTAGATTGATGTTTCAATTAGGATGTGGCTAAAATTACGGTGTGCATTATTTATTATTAAAGCTAGATATTTGTAAATATTTCACAGGCATTTAGCGATATATTATGCTACCTAAGCCTTAAGTTTTGAAAAAACTGTTAGTATTCCAGAGTTTTATAGGGTTATTCCTCAAATTAATAACAATTCCCTCAGTAGAAACTTTGCAACTCAGCATTGCCTTTTTAGTGTTATGGCTAGCAACCATTACTATTGGGCCGTCCCACCCATACGGTTCAACAATGAAAAATAGAAATCTTTTGGGTTGTGAAAATAAATAATGAATATTTTAAATATGTATATTTAAGACTCATAAATATATACAATAAATTTCATTTGATTTTCCTCATAGAATCAGAGCTATCACCAGTATTTATATCTATGGTAATTGGTTGAATGCTAATATCAACTATATTTTGCTCTCGGGCATACTTTTCTATAATTTCATGAGTTTGTCTAACACATTTTTCCTAAATTTGTTGATCACATTGTTCCAGTGCCTCTTTCCACATATTTATAACAGCTATCTGAATATCCATCTTTACCAATATATTTATTGTAATATGACTTGCAATTTGCCCAAATTAATTCAATAGCGTTGAATTCACATTGATATGGCGGTAGTCCCAGCAAAATATGTTCCATACAAGTCAGTTTGATGGAATTCTATCCATAACCATGATGAAATGTCAATTTGAGGTTAGTTTTAATTGCGAAGTAAATAGATAAATAATCTTTACTTACCACAATAATTCGAACATTCGGGTGTAAGTCGTTATAACAACTGTTTTTTGATTAAATTTATATGCAAGGAGCAAAAAAATTAGTAAAAATGTGAAATAAAAATGTAAACAAAGTCTTTGGTCTGTCAACGTACAAATTCGCGTTAAACTTATCGCCGACATTCATCATAATATGGCTATCTCTGTTTGTTATATTATGTTGTAATGGAACAAACGGTTTCATTTCGGGGGTTTAGATTCTGTGAGTAGGAAAGAGACGTACTACAAAAAGTAGTATGTGAATAATTTCATACATGGGAAAAGATTCACCGAACGAACTGTATACTATATTTTTCTCGGGCAGCAGTCATGATTCATAGCAAACATTTTATTACAGTATCATTGTAATTTTCCAGGGAATCACAATAAAAAATGTAATAAAACGTGTTTGGTTTCCAGTAAACTAAAAGAAGCAATTATTATTTACTTATCGAGGGAAAAAACTTTTGTATAGCTTAGAGCGCGGCACGAATTTCATTTGAAAAATGTAAATTTCCATTACCACCAACTGTACAAGAGAGAAATTAGATTTTAAATTGCATTTGAAATTTTAATATTGTCACAATATCGTGTCGTTAAAAACCACTAAACGATTTCCTTACTGTATCGATATGAAATACGGGGTCAAACTGGCTCAAAATTAAATACAAATTTAAAGGAAATTATGGTACTTACATTTGAAACATTGAATGGGGACTTCGGTCCAAGCTGCTAACCCAAATAATTTCATATTTTTGTTCCATTGGGGAAGGGACATTTCAGAACGTATATGTGCATGATTGACTGAAAGTTGTGTTGGAGCATCTGATTCCATGTCAATAATGTCAATTGCGACATATCTTTTATTCAAAGATGTTATTGATTGGTAGATATTATTGACGTAAATCAGGAGCACCAACCTAAATTTTAAACAATCGGTCATCATCTTTACAAATATCGATATTGAGATGCCATTACCCATTTTAAAGAGCAGAGGCTTATAAGAGGTTTATAAAAAACGCAAATCGAAGCATGACAAATTTTATTTGAAATTTCCTCTCTCCAGAAGTAGACCGAAGTCCATTCTTGACAAATTTAGCCAGAAGTGTTGAAGTAGGTACTCATGGCAATAAAATGAAAACATACCTGGTCACCGTACATAAACAAATAATAGTAGGTTCATCCTAAGCTCCTTCCAACGCAATATGTTCATCTCACTCCGGTCTCTCTATAGATAGACAGATACCGTGTGTCTTTTGTAGTTGGAAGTTTATCCAGGAAACCCTTAGAGCGGCCGTACACGGACCACATATTTGTAGTCGAGACAACCACAAAAATGTGGTCACGTCAACTGCACCTTGCGGTTGAACCAGCGACATTTTTGTGGTCGACTTGTAGTCCAGTAAATGAAGGAGGAAAAAAAGGCAAAGTTAACATTAAGAAAAAAAGGCAAAGTTAACATTAATGACGCCCTGTTTTCATCTTCCGGTTGGAAGTTGCATTTGGTACATCATTAAACATGAGACAAAGTTCTGCATGAAAACGCGTGCGAGGGCGGAGAAAATGGCCCCAAAAGACCAGGAAAATAGGTTTCCAGCCAATATCTCCTAAAATATGGCAGTTAGAGATTTTCGTTTCGGATAAAAATTGAAGATCAGGTCATTTTCTACAAAAATGGTCCTCATGATTTTTTTCGCAACATCAATATTTTTTGCAAAAAAATCGGGTTGAAAAACCGGAAATTTTGAGGCTTGTGAAATAAGTTTTGTACAAAATTTGAGCTGGTGGTGTTGGAAATCCATTATTTTCAATGTTTTGGATTGTGGAAACCAATTGTAGATGACGCCACCACATTTTACAGATTGGGAAAATCCTCGGTGCCATAGATGAAAAACCATGTAACCAGACACTTCTGATGGATATTTATGTTTCCGAGGGTCTTGTTTTCCTCTCAGATGAGGCCTCAAGATATACTTATTAGGAAAACGGGCTATAAGATTAATAATAGCGAGATAAACCTCACCAGTGGACCTGAGTCTAGCAACAATCAGCTTTGCACATGTGGCAAAAAACTGAAGTTCATTAGGCTTTTGGTAAAGAAAACTGAAAATGCCTCAAGAGTGAAGAATATTTACCCATAATACTCAGCAACAATTTCTTGCAGATTCTCCGCAAATTTTTGCAAATTTTTTTGCAACCAGACTGATTGAGGTTTTTGGAATAACGAGTTATAAACGTTCTCCATGTTTTATTTATTATAGAAAAATATATTTTTTTTATTCATTTATTTATTTATCAACGGGAGAACCCAATATAATGATACAAGAATAATACATTATAGACTAAAATATAACATAGAAAATTTTTACAAAAGTACAAGAGATTCGCGGGTTAATTGTCCGTGAATTGATGAAAAAAGTATATTAAAATACATTTCAATTATGACATAAATCTGTTCGTCACCAGTCATCATCTGATTCTTGGTCAAGAACTTCTTCTGGGTCTACAGCTCCCTCTAGCTCTACCCCGTCAACAACTTCTTCTGAGTCTACAGTTTCCTCTAATTCTACCTCTTGGGATAACATATTATCTCTGTCTTTATAATTCGAACACTGGCGTGACTCACACGAACCACAAATAGATGAGCAGAAGACACGAGCGCCACGTAGAGTACACGCGCGGCGAACGACGGAGGAACGAAAGTAATAAATGATAGCGTATACATTTAGATATACTGGTTTTTCCCCGGGGTATCAAAGGTATGACTTATATACATCGATGGGAATTCCCCCATTACACTAGTTAAGGTGTTAAAATGTTAGAAATAAAGAGCAGGGAGAAAAATACCACCAAAAAAAAAGTGCGTTTTTTTCTTGAGCCCGCATTTTATAATTTTATTGAAAAATGGACGACTTCGTCAAAAAAAGTAATTGCATAATCGAAAGGTTGACATTCTTAGCTTTCAAATGATGTATCATAGAGACCAATCGGATAATGTATAAATTTTTAATTGATGGTTGATCACAAAGTTTCCCGCGATCCAAAAACAGCGAAAATTTGGGATTCAATAAACAACGATTAAATGAAAATTTAAAAAAAATTAGGTTATACAAATTTCAGGGATGACAAAGGACCTTATGAGGACCCATAATCAAAAAAAATTTGAGTAAATTAGTGCAATACAAAAAAAATAGGAACAAATTCCTGGCGAGGTCAAAATTGCCCGGGAGCAGAAAGTTTGACCCGTGTTCCGATAT
>CAJUYI010007965.1:0-11478 GCA_910591695.1 Galerucella pusilla
ATCGAATAAAAACTTTGAAATGCTAACCAAATTTTGTTGAAAAAAATACGAATCATGAGGTAATTACACATATTAAGCAAAGTTTGAGCCCTTGTAAAGAATTAAATATGGATTAAATGGAAAAACTAATTGATAAGAAGTCTAATTTGAAGCTTTATGAATACTATATAAAAATCTCAGAATTCTCAAACTACTCATGACCGTACAATTCCTTATTGAAATTCGGTTGCTACCACTAAAATATCGGATAAAAATCCATCTCTCGCTTGTCTATCCTCCTATGACTGACATTGTCTTTCTGCTTCGGTAGTCGCGTGCCGTTCCATTGTTGATACAACGCTCGCCGGTCTCGGCGGTCTCCCAGTTCAGTACTGACGAAGCTTATAGAGTAGTACGTGAACCAAAATCTGCTTGGACCGCTTGGCTACCTACATGTTGCGGAGCTTTCATATTGTTGTAAATAATAAATAGAAGGTGATACATTGATTTTTACAAATTTTTATTGGAAAAAGGTATGAAAAAAATTATATCTTAAAATTATATATTAATCATCTTTTATACATTTTCACTATATACGTTTTATTCGTTGAATATTAATCTTTATATTAAATAAGTATCAAATTTTATGTTGAAAAAATAAAGAAGATTCCTACCCAAATCTATAAAAATTGCTATTTTCGCTTATAATACAAAAAATCAATGAATCCAAAAATGTATGTGAATTGTAATTATATATTCTTGATCTTAGAAGCTTCCCCAACATTTCTACGCAAACCCAATTAAAATTACTCGAGTTTTATCAAAGTTACAGTATTTAACATATATTTTTTCTTGTAAATTCAAGATTCCTAAAATTTACAAAATAATGAAGAGTACCGTATTTCGTAATTAAGAAAAATTAATTATCCGTAAATTTTATCTATGGAACAGACCTCCTAAATAACAGTTTCCATCCTTCGAAAAATTGTTTTTCTCCAACTGGCAGCAAATATTAATTTTGCTGACACATATCAATCACCAAAGTATTACTTTTCCTGCCTAGGCAGCAAAGTGATTATACTCAATTGGAATAAAACATTTGACGTAAACATTTATTAGCAATTATTACATAACACTTTTAACAAGAATTTAAAAACATACGTTTAGTTGTTATTAACATTGATGGTAAAATTACTACAATTTTGAACGAATAGGCCACCTTTTCTTTCCTCAGATACCGTTCTCTCTACATTAATTATATTACCAGTTTGACTCGTCTCATAAGTAGTTCCGATATTTTTTCGCACAACTGTCAGAAATTTCATGAATTGTCAAACTATAATTATTATGGACATTTCCATAGCAACCAACCATTCCAACAACAGCGATTTCTATCAAATTGAACACTACAGGAAAAATAAAGAGATTGTGGGAATTGTAATAATTTGCAAATACAATATCCTCCTATATCATTATGAACAATCGGAGAAAAAATTATATGTTCAACTCGGCAGCAAAGTAGATTGACTGCCTAGTTAAACAAATAACTATTTAATGCCACCTTATTATATAATATATTTTTTTTATTGGTGAACCATTTTACCTATTTAAAGCACGCCTCAGCGTGTTTAAATCGAACTTTTTAGCACGCGCGTGTTTTAAAGTTACCGTGGCAACATCAACAACTCGAGAAACGAAGTCTAAATCTATGGTCTAAATCATGTCTAAATGTCAATTTTTTTATTATTGATCTGACAGGAGTAGTTTGTAACGTCAAAACTTTTATTCGAACGATATTTAACAATGTCAAATTTATAAATTAAATGGAAAGTGCCGTTGGTATTGTTTGAAACGGGACCGCCGAGTTGTACCACGGGACACCAGGTAGATGTAATCCTACCGTCTAGTTGTACCACCATATTTCTAGAGAGGATTAACGGTTTAAAATAACAATCTAATCAATCTAAACAGTTTTATTACAAATTCGATAATATAATACAAAGAAGATATATTTTTAAAATTTGTTTTGAAATATACAGACAAATTAACATTAATTTTACAATTTAAGATCTCTTGTACTACTGCGGCAAATAATAATAGCTTAAAGATCTTACAAAATCAAATTTGGTGATCTTATTTTCTTTTAATTCTTTTATTTTAGAAGTTATATACTCATGTTTCTTTCTAGTAACAGATTTAAATTTTTTTATAATTATTGATTCATTGGCAGTCTTAATTTTTGCAAATGTTTCATTTTGTATATTTATTATCATGTCCACAAAAATAAATATATTTGGATGAGGAGAATAAAAACTGTTTTTTAATAAAGAATGAAATGATTCACAAGCGTTGGTAGACCGATACATGCTATTTGTGTTACATGCCCAAACTTTTGGAGGAAATTTAGCTTCTTCTGATATATAATTTTCAACTATGTAATCACAAAATTGTATTACTCTCTCATCATCGGGCGATTTGTCAAATATTTCAAGAGAAAAAAAGTCACCTACTTCGGTAGGTTCTAGAAAATGTAGGCCAAAGAATAACTTTAAAAACTTGCCAATTTCTGAATTTTTATCTTTATATTCATTCGACAAACCTAAATTTAAAATTTTACGGTACCTTGCTTGACATAAGTGAAATCTACACTCGGTTAAATTAGACTATGGCCAAAATCTATAAATTGCACTATGAATTGCTTGTTCAAAGTCGACTACTATATTTTTTGGGTTAAAGGATAAGTTAAGTGCATTACATTTATCGCTAACATTTTGAAACAATTTGAAATATGTATTACAACTTTTATCGGGTAACAGAGCAAATATGACTGGAACATAATAACCTTTTTTAAAAGCATGAATGGTAAATAGTTGGTAAAAAAACTTTGTACAATATTGAAATGTACCATCCATATAAATGGTATCACAGGAACATAAGAAATATAAATTTGTGAAACAAGAAAAGATAATTAAATTGTTTTCCTTATCTAAACAGCAAAGGAAATTTTCATCTTTAATTTTAGTTTTCAGATTTAAATTAACAACTGCATCAAAAACCTGATTTATATCCTTAGGTAATGCTGGTAAAACATCTCGCCGTGCTTCGTACAGATTTCTTCTCACACGAAGTAGATCATCGCTTCCAATGTCTGAAGCCCAATCATTGTTCTACGAGATGTTAGAAAAATCATACTGTTAATAATACTTTAATTTCTAGAAATTTTAGTACTTACAGTTAATTCTTTATGAATTAGTTTAGATGGCCTTTCTGTGCTATCCTCAACAGCTTTTCTTTTAACGCTATTACTAATAGCTTGCCTAGCAACGTCTTCTCACCTTCATGATTATGATCAAGCTGAGATTCCAAAATAGTTTTTTCATCTGCACTTGTATATATTTTGGCATTGCATCTACTTTTGGTGTTAGTGCAACGCCATCTAATTTTACCACACTTTGCAATGTGTGCTTTTGAAAATTTAAAGTTATTTAGCACTAACAATTTTGCACCTTTTTCACTAAAGATCGATTGGACTTCCATTGCTGTCTTAAGAAACTCACGACTCACGACTGATCGCTTAGTATGAAGATTATAAATAAATAGTAAGCAGCAGTAAGAAGGTATTATCACCCCCAACCCTTAAGAAAAATTCAAACTTCGACATTGGTGGTGGTGTTATAGAAAGTTTCACTTATTGAGAAAAGGTCATTAGAGAATTACTGAGAATAATGTAAAATATGTTAGACTACCTGATTTCAATTTCGTGGTACAACTCGGTGGTCAAAAAAGGGCAACCTTTTACGCTGCCAGATTATGTCAGGTAAGCGTGGTACAACTCGGTAGTCTCCGTTTGAAATATTAATATTTCCATTTTTCAAATCTTAGGAAATGGTATTTAAATTAATACTATTGACATTCACAGAACTCAATAAGGTTGAACTTCCATCAAAATACAAATTAGTTTATGTTTTTCTCATTTCCATGACAACGCAAGGTGTACATCATATACGTCACGAATTCAACCATTTGGACATTTAGTTGACGTTTCCATCTATGATTTCCATTTCTTGTTGTTGTAGTAGTTATAAACCGGTATTTATAATTTCAAAGTGCACCAATAAAAAAAAATATCGTAAAGTATTCGTGGATAACTGGTCTTTAAAACACTGGTTTTTTATTAGAATATAATATTTATATTATATATGAGTAATTTGCTAAAAATTATTATGTTCTATGACAAAAAAATGCCATCTTAAAGTCGACACTTTCCTCTTCAAAACGCCGTATTACAATTATTTACATTTACATTATAACTTATAATAGTTTATAATGTACTCCGCCACGCTTCAGAAAATAGAGTCGCACGGATGCGGAACGCATACTTGGTTTACCGAATTTTTTCCGGACAAACCATTGCTCGGACGAAAGAAACGCGGGTAACCCTTTTTGTTGCAAAACACTCCCCCTACACGGTGGTATTTTTCATTTTTCTCCACCTTCCTCCAGCGCGAAATATTACAAAATTTCGAAAAAAAAAATGTTTTTCATTTTTTTTTCTAATTTGGTAAACTTTTTTTATATTAATCTACATACTTCAAGGTACTTATGTGAAAAAAAAATCAGTTGTATTGCTAATTACTTGTATTTGTCCATATTGTCTCGCCTATTTTTATAATTTTTCATCGTTTTCCGTTTTTTTTTTCTCTTGATTTCTATAATTTCGTCGTTTTTCATGGATTCTGAAACATTAATCACCTTAATATTAATTAAAATTTTAAAATAGGACCTGCTTTATATAAAATGAAAAAACCCAACTGCCCCGAAGTACGTTATCTTCCTAAAATACACACACACTAGATAGATAAAAAAAGAACATTTCAATAGAAGTGGATAAAACTGAAGTTTAATCTCGTGACAAAGATAAATTGCATTTAACAAATTTATATCCAAAGAGAGATAGATACAGTTCGTCTAACCGAAAAACGGCAACTATACATATTCATCAAGAGTCAGAAAAAGTTATTGTCGTCTCTATCGCACTCGTGTCTTAATCTAAAACGAAGCGCGCCACCAGAAAATATTCGTTATAACACCTCACGAGCTCTCTCTTTCTACTGATAACACTCAATCAGATAAAATGCTTATATATCATATCACAATGGCACAGCAAAAATGATTACGTTCCTGGGTCGGTAATGTGAATCACGCTCTGCCGGTTCTTACACTCTCTTCTTTACCCACTGATTTATATATTCCACAGCAAATACCTCATAACCCTATAAATCTTCGAGTGCGTGATATCCCGCTATCTTAATTTTACTTACGTCGATTTGGAACAACTCTTTAAGTCCTTCCATTACTAATATTGATGACACTTTTTTTTCCATCATCAATTTATTTCAACAAAAATAAAAATAGGGAGTTTCGTGAAGGTATACGTCAGTTTTGACGGACGATATGATTTAACGATTCTAAAAAGTGGACAGCGTAGTTACTGTCACCAAAAGGAAACTCCCAGAGACTTAATGTGGAGGACTGGTGCCTTAAAAAGGGCCTTCCAGTGAATCTATATCCAGGACGGTCCCAAGAAAAACAAAGACCACACGCGATCTATTCTACTGCGCTACCATTGCTGCAGGCAGCCAATGATGCAATTGAACCCAGGATTGTGTTTAATGAACCCTACAAAATACAAATAAAACAGAACACAGAGTCAGATGATGCAAATGCAATACGCATATATACAGATCGCTCGAAAATGAACGAAGGCTCAGGATGTGGAGTTTACTCCAAAGCATTAAGCCTAAGGATTAAGTGGGGAATGGGAAACAATTCCATCGTGGTTCAAACAGAACTGGCTGGTATCTCAATTGCCGCAAAAGAACTAACCAGAAAAGGAATTTCTGGCAAAAACATAACAATCTGCACTGATAGCAGACAAGCCCTATTAGACGTTATATCGGGCCTAGTACTAGAGTTCCACCAAGATTTAGCGAACGCCTCGGCAGATAACAATATTATCCTGAGGTGGGCTAAAGGGCACGACAGGAGTAAAGATAATCGCATTGCCGATTCTTTGGCCAAGGAAGCGGCTGGACTAAAAAGTTTAGGACCTAGTGACACCTACGGCCTAACGAATTCGAAAATTGCGGAACTAGCCAAACGTTACACCCATGCTCAATCCCTTAAGAGATAGGATGGAACCAAAGGATGCAGTCTTGCCAGGATCATCCTGGGCGACCCTGGGAAGCTGGCGCCGAAGAAATATTTGGCGATGAACAGGAAAAACCAACGTTTAACAGTAGGATTTCTGACTGGCCACTGTAAACTAAGGAAACACCTCCATACTATGAGGCTAGTGGACACACCTCTATGCAGGATGTGTGAACAGGAAGATGAAACTGTCAGGCATGTCTTATGCGAGTGTGAATAAGAGAGTGTGTGTTCGGTGAGTCTTGGCCTACACCTGCCGATATAAAGGAGATGTCTCCTAGTGATCTGTCCACCTTCCTGGGAAGGACAGGATGGACGATGACCTAGGAGGACAACTCCTCGGGAGGATGTACAATGGTTCACATGTGGCCTAAGTGCTGTGAGCCTACACTCACCCTCCCCACTCTACAGATACAGTGATCTATTCTAAGTTGGCTGCGTATTGAACGACTCGCATTCAAGGTCATTCAAAATGCACTTAATTTCATTTTCGAGCCCTTTCTCTTGAGAACGAACCGACTTTGGGTTTAGCACGGCTGTTCGGAGAAAAACTAAAAATATCTGGAAGTGACCCTTGATTCCAAACTGAATTGGAAGACTCACCTGGACAAAATAGGCTTTTCTGGCATTGCAGATGTTGGGACTTTGGTGCAACTATTGTAATTCAATTCATGATGGCTGTCGTGAGATTATTTCACTCTTAAATTACCAGAAACCTGGGCCCAAATTCCATGAATTATAGCAGAAGAGTTATGGGCAAAACCTGGGGAATACGACCTTAAGTGGTTCATTGGCCAAAGATCACCTAAGAAATACTAGTCTGGTATTACCGAAGCAATGAATAGCACGGAAACGGCATCAATGGAAGCCCGTATTGAACTTTCTCATTTGGAAGTTTTTGTAAGCGCGAAGGAAATTCTTAAAACTCGGTCCGGATTGGTAAAATACTGTAAAGAATATATAACACAGTGTCTCCAGAAGTGCCGGATCCAGCTAGGAGCTTGGGGTATGATGTTTTTTAGTCCTAGGCCTTGGGAGAGTTAAATCCCACTCTAGTATGAGTGTGGACACATGGCTAGATAAGGGGCAGCAATTCAAATGGAGGTAGACACAAGGTCACCTCCATACAAAGAGAGTATACTGAACAGCGTACACAAGGAACTCTCAGTCAGGCAGTTGAAACTGAGTAAGAGAAATCTGAAGACAGTTTCCGATCTGGTCACTAAGACTAGAAACAGAAAAAATACCAAGTTGTTTCAACGTTTCGCAGTGAGAGATAACCTACTCTTAAACCTGCTTTGCTATCCGAGAAAAAAATTATTGTTTGGAACTTTTCAGATCAGGGAATAAAATCCCTACATGGAATATGTGTCAAAAGTTTTCACATTACCACTGTCTTTTGAAGGTGATTAAAGGTAGTGAAGACATTTCTTCGCTAGTAAAGATTGACCCATACAGCAAATCGAGTAAATATGAAGGAATCGTCTCGCTTGGAAAACACGCCTCGGTATTTCAAGCAGAGGTGTATGCAATCCTTGCATGTGCAAGGGCATATAACATAAGAGTCTACAACAACTGGCAGATCAGGATCTACAGTGACAGTCAAGTTGCCCTTAAAGCACTTCAGAGCTCTAAGGTAACATCTTGGCTGGTATGGGAATGCGGCGAAGAACTTAGAAGACTGGCGACTCGGACTTGAGTGGGTCCCAGGTCACAAAGGAATCGCTGGCAATGAAAAAACTTACCAACTCGCAAGAGCAGGATCGTCAACTCTAATAACGGACCCGAACCAGCTGTGGGCATTCCGAGATGCTCAACTAGGTTATGTTTAACAGGGTGGGTAAAATAACAACACAATAAACACTGGAAGAATATGCCCACGCAAATACATGGGAAGAAATTCATACAAGAACCATCAGAAAAAGTAGCGAAAGAACTGCTCTCAATGAGCAGGAACCAACTTCGCACCATAACGGAGCTTCTGACGGGACACTTTCCCACAAAGGAGCACCTGAACAAAATGGGGCTGTATAACGGAGAGAGAGATGCAAAAAGGATACCGAAGCAGCTCTGCATATACTATGCAACTGTGAGACGCTGGACCACAGGAGGCATAAACTGTATCGTAGACCCCAAATGACTCCAGAAGACAGGCTGAAGAGGCTGTAGTCAGAACACTAGGAGTATCCACAATAAGCCCAGAAGGCTGGGGTGGTGCCGGCGAAGGGGAGGCTCGTTAAGATAAAGTGACCTAACGAGCACGACCATTGTATTTTATATTTATCCGATAACCATGAGTTTTAGATCTCAGTCTCCTTCACTATATAACACTAGTTTACCTATTCTATCATTTGTTTCGTTAGTAACAGTAATTGTGTTTGTCAGGATAGATTACAATGATGATATCGACCTTAAGGATGATAATTTGGTAATTGCAAAGCATGATGAGTATAGTTTGTTGTTTATAGCCGTAACTAATGATGTAGAAAATTGATACGAGATTTTTGATTGTTTAGGAAAATGATTATGAGGTAGATTTGCAAATTTTTTTCGAGTGGTTGATATCATTATAGGCAGTTATGAAGAGGATAGAAGGTATAATACAAACAGGATGCGCACAGGTAAACGCGATGGCTCCACGGTGTTCATTTTATTCATCCACCATTGTTTTTTTAAATTTAATTTATATTTAAATAAGAAATATCATGTTTTATTATTGCTAATTCACAAAAAAAATTGTAGATAACAATCCTATGCTGATATTGAATTAATATTTATGCGAGTAGCTACGCTATCATTTTTTTAATTACGAACTATCTCCTGTCTGAATCTTATCATTATTTCAAGATCAGGGCAATATGCGTCATTAGTAGAGATACAATCGCATGTTTATTATATTCCACGAATTTATAATGTAGATTGATCGACTTTACAAAGTTTAATTGGATAGAGACAATCAGTCTCTTGATTTCTGTGTTAGATAAATTGTTATTTATCAAGTTATCACTTTGATATTTTTTTTTCCTTTCCATTGTACAGATGTTACACCTTTTGAAGTGCATTAAAATTAGTAATATTACATAACGATAGTTGAGAACTATTCGTGAACAATTTAAATTAAACATTTATTTTTTATTATTAATCTAGAAATAATATCCATGCTAGTGTATATAGAGGTATAGCGTCTATGGGGTCACGCAGCATGGCTTTCCAAGATGAACGATAGGTGGCAACGTTGTCAAATTTAGTAGTAACATAACAATATTGAAGTAAATATGTAAATAGCAGAAAATAGGAAATAGAAAACTAAAAAAAAAACAAGAAAACCCAGGCCCAAACCTGGTTGATCAAAGTGTAACTATGTATAAAAATATCAGAAAATAAGAAATAATAGAAATAGAAGGTAAGTAATAAATTATAACATTTTGTCAATAATAAACATGTTTCATTTGTACAAATAGTAATTTAATGGGCTTACTAACTACCCTCAGAAAAGTTAGTTTTTATTTGTACTTAGTAATGCAAGAGATAATAGTTATTACTTGTTTTTAAGTATTTAGTAATTGTTATTAAATATTAAGGTAGGTGTGTCCACTTTTCTGAGGGCAGTTAGTAAGCCCATTAAATTACTATTTGTAGTAATAAAACATGTTTATTATTGACAAAATGTTATAATTTATTACTTACCTTCTATTTCTATTAGGAAGACTTGATTATCAAGCAGCTCAACTACAACTACTATAATTGTGATTGCTATTCAATCAACTCTTCCAACTGGCTATTGAAAACTCTGTGTTCTCCCATTTTCTATATGTACGTCAAAAACAATTAATAGTAGCAGTACCCATTCTCAAATTATTGTACTCATCTTATTAATAAAAGGATAAGTACAACCACAAAAGACACAATAATTCAAAACTGATGTATTCACTAGGTACCTACCTAATGCACTATTTAAAGATGAGAGAAAATAAAAATTCTTTATGAAGGCAGATGCCATAGCTGTACCTGCACTCTTATCTTTATTATGTTAACATAAACAATCACTAATAGTTAATTTTTGTTTAGGCTATGATGGTGTGATTTTTATGCCCTTTGAGAATAAAATATCTATCAAATGATGTTTCCAACATGTTTGTTCTTGAAAAAGAAATACCTACATTCTTACATAAATGAAAAAATAAATTGACTTGAAATCTTTTTTTTCATTACTCAAGGATTTAAACTCTCCTATATATTTACCCACATTTCACCATTATGTGATTTTTTTGATGTAAATATTCAAGGATTGAACGTTGACATTTTGCGCCTACCTATATCACCCATCTCAAAAAATACCTAGCAGTATATTGTTTTTTTTAAACAAATCATCTAAAAAAGTATTTGGAAACCCATTTTCAACTGCTTTTAGTTATGTAAGGAACTGTTTCGTAGGCTTCCTTGGTTTTTCATGCATATTAAATATTTTCAATATTTGTTTTTGTTCATCAGCTGATTTTACAGACAATTTAAGTTACGTTGATTGCTACCCGATGGCAAGAGGCGCTAGTTTTATGACGTAAAAGAGCATCTTGAAAGCAACCAGCAATTGCGACGAAACTACCTTACAGAATACCAAATTTTGCGACTGATTGCGCGACCGTTGTGCAACGGTTGCTAGTTGCAAAATAATTGTTGTTTTTACAGAATAAGCCTGCGGGCTTCGAACCTTCCTTCCATGCCAGAGTGGCCATCAGGGATCCAGACCATCAATACTTTATTGAGTTCTCATATTGAGGAGAGTCTTTTTTGGACACACTGGAATAAAAGGAAATGAGGTAGCAGATGGACTAGCAAAGAAGGGGACTGGCGATCGGAATCCTTTTGCGGTATCGGCTCCTATGAAATGTTGGAAGAAATAGGTAAAGCCGAGAAAAAGAGATCTATTAGAGCTCAGACATTCAAAGATTCTTCTACAACCTGTTGAGATCAAATGAATGCCTAAGTCAAAGTAGTTTTAATATGGATCCTAATGGGACATTGTCGCCTGAATTGACACCTGAAAAATCTCACAATGGTGAGGGAAGAAGAATGTAGATTCTGTGGCATGGAAGAAGAAACCTCCATCCACATGAAGCCTGCAGATATCCTAAAATTTCTACGGGAAACAGGACTAAAGGAGCTGCTAGTATCTCAGACTCTCCTGGGAGTGTGGGGGTACAATGGATCTTTTAGTGAATGTCACTCTAATGTACAAATATTAATACAAAGTCATTCTGTATAAAGACACGTCAGATATAACAAACTATT
>CAJUYI010007966.1:0-11476 GCA_910591695.1 Galerucella pusilla
CGAATATTTGCCGTATAACGCTCTGAATCCGCATCCAACGAATGGCGTATATCTGGTTTAGGTGCTTGTCATTTGGCGCACACCTTGCCGAGTAACTCAACTACTTGCTACTTGGCGAGCAATCGCTCGGTATTCGCCGAATGCCGCATGTCTGGCGCCGCCTTTATACTTTTGATAAGCAAATATGCATAAATCATATTTCGGCAGATACAGATACAGACACAGATGCATAAATCATCACCTGAATCAACAAAATCCCTCATTCTTTTTTTCTTATTCAATTTTCTAAAGAAATTTTCAAATTTGACAATTTTCTTTTGTGATTTTAACATTTAAACTCTACAATTTCCGTCGTTTTATTCAACAAATCTGAATGCTTCTGAATTTAAAAAGAATTTGATTACCTAGACATAACCCTCACTAATAATCTGCTTGATAAGTAAATGTCTGTAGATTTTATAATTCCAAATTAGCCGACTTAAGAAGACAATCGTTTTCACCACTTAGTTATTAAAATTACGTCCCTAATTCATCCAAGGTAAGTTCAGTGGAATTTCAGAGAAAACCCAATTAAAACTGAGAGCTGCTTCTTTGTATTTCAGCTCCTTACCAATTGCATTTCGGAAATTTTCACGGTTAAACGGTCTGTGAAAGCTCGTGATTTACGTTGAATTGAATATTTTTCCGTTTATTAAAAATTTTTCATAGACAATATTTAAAATTTCAACCAATTTGTAAAGTTTTCTAAGCCACATGAGAACAGAACTTTCTATATGTCTTTAATCCAGAAATTATGAACCTATATAACATTCACAACCGTTCTTATAGATGAAATAACTACTTCTCGGGCTGTATACCCTGGCAGACATTGAACTATACTCCAAAGTTCAACAGCCTTTAACTCGAAGAAATATTTGGCGATGACCAGGAAAAACCTACGTTTAACAGTAGGATTTCTGACTGGACAATGTCAACTAAGTTCCTAAGTTCTTAAAATAAGATCTCTAGTATTATCAATTGTTAAGCATGTGATATGACACTTTCATTAATCGTGTAATCGAACTCAACTTTCTCGACCTGCGTCATCTATTATCCTGTAAATTCACCATTTCTACTATTATGCTGGTTCACTGTGTAATTTCCAAACGTCACGCTCATATTTCACTGCCTGATTAGCTTCTGACATTATCTGCTGGGGGTCGTACTTTGTGTAACTTGTGTGGTCAATAATTATTATGGATTGACATTAATGACACCCCAAACAATATATTTCGAATGCGTGTCTGTATCAAACTATCCTTCACAGTCAAAATGTCTATAATGGCAGATCATTTAACTCCCACAATACAAGCATTATTTTTTGTATATGTATTGCTGCTTAATCCAATCAGGGACGGATCAAATAGTTTTTCAATATTTACAACTAACGTAACATATGGAATTTGAAATATTTGGGTCGTCAAAGTTTTGCTGGACTTTTTCTGTATACGTCTGAGTGCTCTCCACATTGTATAAATGTTATTTCATATTTTTTCAATCAAAGCATGCAGTCTATCGATTTCCCAAATTACTTGCAAAAGTCACAGATCCAAGTATCAAACACTGGACCAGCACAATCATAATGTGCCCAAGCATTTAATTCAATATTCCATAATTAGACACTGACAACTGTCCATATTTGGATTTTTATACTAGTTCAAACTCTTCTAAATATTTTTTAAAGTCACAATATTTTAATGACAAGATCACAAAATGGTGAAATAAACATAATACCGATATACTAAATAGTATAACACTTACGTAAACAAACATAACAGCTGGTAATACTCGTTTATTACATACCTTTAAAATTTTCTGCACTACAACAAAACAAAAAACGCCTGCCACACGTGAAGCATTCGCGCAACTGACTCGATGGTGTGGGTGCGATAGTTAGTAGACCGAATGAAACAGAAGATGGTCGAGTGTTGCGTTTCATACTTATAGTCTCAGAAAAATGAAGGCATTCCATATTAGGATACTATTCCATATTTGGTGACTTTCCTCTATTATAAGCGAAAATAGAAATTTTTATAGATTCGGGTCGGAATCTTCTTTATTTTTTCAAAATAAAATTCGATACTCCTGTAATATAAAGATTAATATTCAACTAACAGAATGTATATAGTCGAAAGGTATAAAAAATGATTAATACCTATTTAATTTTAAGATATAATTTTTTGCATACCTTTTTCCAATAAAAATATGTAATTGTCTTTTATTTATTATTTACAACGTTAACTCTTACCAAAGATTGGAAAAAGATTCTGATGGAATATTTATATTTTTTTCCGCAATTCAGAAAATAGGTCTTCCACCGTGCAGCAGAGTCGCGCGGATGCGGAACACATACTTAGATTCCCGAATTTTTTCCGGACAAACCATTGATCCGACGAAAAAAACCCAAGAGACCTTTTTTATTGCAAAACACTTCCCCTACTCAGTGATATTTTTTATTCTTCTCCACCTTCCTCCCAGCGTGAAATATTTAAGAATTTTAAAAAAAGCTTTTTCTCTTTTTTAAAATGGGGGAAATCGATGACTGGTAAACTTTTTTTTATATTCATCTACATACTTTTAGGTACTTACTTACTTTTACTAGTACTTTTGGTCTGAAATGACCCATACCTACTGGCCTATTATTTAACACAATACTATATAAAACTAATATTCAAAAAATAACACTATCCGACCCTGTTCGAACTCCTTTTACGTCTGATCAATTTCATTTTGACTACAACTTTATTTTTATTTTTTTGGTTGACATCAAAAGATGCGCAGACTAAAACCCAACCATTATTCAATCCATCATGTCCAGTCTTCTTTGATAAAAATGATAATCACGATGAAGGATCAGATTTCTATCTCTCTGTATGCCACACTCGATTTTCAATTACATATACAGTTCTTATGTGAATTTGGAGAGAAAATACTTTGAGTTTTGTGTTTTTATGTGCAACAAAGAGAATTCGCAAACAGTTTGATCATAAAGCTTGGGTAATTTTGGTCTTTTATCCATTGTTTGACGGATCATCATTTTTATTATAAAAATACTACCCTTCGTTTTTTGCCGCATAAGTAAGCCATTGAATATGGAAAAGAAGTATGGAGAGAGAGAGAGAAAGGAGAGTGTGAGAGTTTCCTGGTTGTCACCTGCATAATAAATCACTGTGATTGTAGAATAGTTGGAGAACACATGAGGCACGACACTCTTTGTCTTGTTCCTCCCCTGTTGTCGGACGTCTCCATGATTTATTTTCCGAGAAATTACATTTTTGTCAACTAATTTCAAGTTTGCGAGAATTGCTGATACTATATTTTACTGCAGATCTACAGCTTTTTCATATTTTGTAATATACAGAAACCATTTTTTAGATTGGAGGGCAGTTACATTAAATAATTTTAATAACAATAAATAGTATATCATACACCAAGGTGGTGGAGACTATCATTATTGACCGACCACCATTTTATTTCGCGAGTGGCTTTGTCCCGAGCGGAATAAGGTGGAATAAGATGTTTATATCTAAATGTCTTCAACACCATAGTGCATATATGTTACCGTGAATGACCGAAGGTAGTGAACGTCAACATTCGCCGGTGGATGTCGACAAATGTCAAATGCCTTGGTGAAAGTCCGAACATTTCTTAATTCTATTATACGTTCGGACTGTCACCGGTATAAGTCGACAAACACACGTCTTCATCTCAAGCACTGACTGATCCGCCCCCTCACACATCCTCATCCCAAGCACTGACTGAACAACACGAGCTATTTTTTTTAAAAAGAGTAGCTGCAAAAGAGAATCTTCTACTTCAAGCAACAAAAATGTTGCGAACCTCAAAAAAAAAGTTTCCTCCTGCCCAAATTGGTGATAATAAGAATTCAAGTCCCTGATGTCGACCGTGGTCGTACAGACCCTCGAAATGTGTTAGCGGTTGTTGATGGAATAGAGGATTCAGACTTTTATAGATTAGCTAACAAAAATGGTACCTTGAAGCAGGTTTTCACCCGTAATCAGTTCGTGAACGAAGTTTCAACAAAGGAAATGTCATTAAGAGAAGCAGCTTCTGCTAATTCAAAAAGTGGAGGGCAAGGCTAAATGCAGCTGTAAAAGCAAGGAACTTTTGTGTAATTCGAAGTGCCACGGTAGTTTAAGTTGTTGCAATAAATAAGATATTGTTCTTATTTTCTATATTTCATTTTATATTTTTATGTTCTACTGTTTGTTTTGAGTTCAACAAAGTCCTTTCCCCATATTATATTAATAAATAAAGACCTATGGATTTTTTGTTGTTTTTATTTCAAAACAAAAGTTGCTCAATGTCGCAAATGAAAGTATGTTGAATGAATGTTGAATGAAAAAATAAAATGAAACCGAATAATGCAGGTTCTTGCCTAACTAAACAAATAAATTTGGAGGTAAACTAAGCCAGTTCTCAGGGCTTTGTTAGCTTATTAATCTTGAGGAAAACAAATTTTGGCATAACTAGAAAAACAGAAAAAGCTATTTTAGGGCGCTACTAAGAAAATTAGGCAGAAAATCAAATCTAAAGGTCAGCAAACTCAATGTTTGGAGACAAACAAAATTTTGCTGGAGACCAGTATTACCCTTAACGTTCGAGATGCTTATACCATTTTTTGCGCGATCGTATTGAAATACCTAAATTTCGAATAAAATAATTTAAACTTCTTCGAAATGAACGAAATGTCAAAAGTGACATTTATACTTCTCGATCAGTTTGAAATATAATTTGCATTTTGGTATTGTTTTTGTTGCTATTTATTACTTTTTATAGGTATGTAGGGCTGAGACGTCGGTAAATAATTTACTTACCGACGTCTGAACGGTAAGTAAATCACTTACCGACGTGTTAGACTTAGAAACCAGTAGACACAACCTACCGTCCTGATAACCGATGCTGTAAATAAACAAAAAAGATCGATCAAGCAAAAAATATTTGAATTAGTCCATTATTGACCTAGGTTAATAGTTTTCCTATTATTAACCTAGATGAATGATGGACAAATTCAAATATTTTGAGAAATCAGGGATAGTAGTTCAACAAAAACTTGTCCAACATAATTTTGACAACCAGGAGACTATCTTTAACATATTTGCTGTTGTTTTCCCACAATTAATACACTATTTGCAGACCTTTAGTACACTCAGACTTACTGACTTACTGCGCCATTCTTCATTACTTAAATAGTTTCTGGCTGCATGGGTACAGCCCTAAAGCCAAAAAAAAAAAAAAAAACATATTTGCTGTTTGAAATTACGTATCAACATAAGATTATTTCAATAAAAATGTATTAGTTTAAAATTCGCGCTCAATCAACAATGACTGATGACATAGGTAACGAGTACGTTCATAATATATCGAAAACTGACAGTGTACTTGTAAGTCAGACGACAGAGTAAACGCTTCTCGTGGTGCGTTTGTGAATTACTTTTAATTTCTTTATTAAATTTAGCTAGTAGTGTAAAAAATTGTATATACAGCATGGCAGTGAAGACATTTATAAGCCTCGCACCTTAATTTTGGTGCTCAGTTAATAATAATACTCTTCACGACCTTGGTGTATAATAAACTATTAATCAAGCTATACGGTTATTATTAAATAATATTTACGATACTCTACCACTCTACTGATATGCAAATCTTCATTATCTCTAACGACGGTCTCACCACCAATGTTAATAATATGCTTTATCTCAGTTTATTTACATGCTTTTCTCTGCCTGCTCGTCCTCACAAAGCTCTTGGGTCAATTCGGGTTCGAAATTTCGAGATCGTATCATACATCACCAGGATCTTAATTTTCGCAAGCAAAGTAGTGGAAAATGTAACAAATGGGACAAGTAAGATTCTAGGGGCTGCAGGATTATGTCTCGTTCGGGTGAAATAATAGTTTTCTACTGCGGGGGTGTTAAAAAATCCATCTTTATTACCTCATTCCCACTGTAACAGTCTTCTGGTGCTATTAGCCAGGGTCGGACCAAACAATTATACACCAAAAATTCAACTGATTTCTTTAATAAAACTTGTCCATGAAAATTTTCAAAGTGATATAATGGGGGGATAGAAAGTTCAACCCTTCCCTCTTCAATAATCAATTTTATGTTCTATATAAATGGTCTGAATAAATGATTCTGAATACGGCACGGAGCTCCGAAACGGCCGTCGGTCGCGGCCGCTGGGCTCTTCTTCTTCTTCTTTCTTTTGTTTTGTTTCTTAATCAATTTTCCATTTAAGCTCGAGAAGATAAAAAGGGGCGCTTCTCAAATAGATTTAAATCTTATTAAATAACAGGTTTAATTAACTTGATTGCCAATTTGATTAATTACTACCCAACATCGACACATCTAAGTGATATAAAATATGTACACTGAGAGAAAATGTTCATAATAAAATTTAAAAAAGTATAAGAGAATAAAAAAGAGAAGTTAATGTTAATTAGCGTGAAATTGGGTTGAGTTTGACGTCGTCAAATGTCATAGGTTTCCAAAAAAGCTGATCACAGACATAGTTCACGAACTTAAAATACCAAACAATTTGCATATTCCTCGCTGGTCGAGTAATAAGCAAACAAGACTCTCACGCGGTAGACCCGGATCGATTCAACGCGAAGAAGTTTTTTTTAATTGTTAATTTTATTTTTAAATAATTATTCTGCTTGATATTAATAACGACACTAGGTGGACGTTTGAAATATTTAGCAGAATATTCATTATTATAGATAATGGTACGGTACCCTTCATAAGGGAGTCCGACTGGCAACATCTACTTATAACAGCATCGTATATTAAAAAAGGGAAACCTTAGCATTATACAAATTGGACATTCAAGAACTGTACGTTTACCACAAAAAAATTAGTGGAAACATAAAATTGAATTGTTAATTTTTCAATTTGAAGTTATATTACAGTTTATAAAAATTTTTATTTTCTAGATTTTTTCTTAAGTGGGTCGTAGAAAAAAATGCTGTTCGACTCGTGTGGATTGTCCATATCGCACTTGAACGATTGAGCACTCCGCATCCGAACAAATTCAAGTATATCACCAGCACTGCGAATACCAGTTTTGCATAGAGTTTTAATATAGCATCGGTGGTTCAGTGGTAGAATGCTCGCCTTCCACGCGGGCGACCCGGGTTCGATTCCCGGCCGTAGCATATGAATCGCTGCATCGTAAACGAGAGAGAGACTCAGTAGAGAGCACACGCACGCAAGTAAGGCACATAACGAAGCAACGTAACATAACGTAACGGTCGCTCAAACATAAGCTGACGTAAAGAACTAAAGTTCCAAAAATCGAAAAATTGCCTGTATTTAAAAGGGGTAAGAGGTAAGCAGATTTACGAATATATGCCTAATACCCTAAGTGATCATTGTCCTGCGTCCTCTCCAAGACCTAAGAAGTTTTTGTTTTTGCAGGACAACGCCCCTGCACACAAATCTCATGTTGCCATGCAAAAAATTCGTGATTTAGGGTTTGAATTACTAGAACACCCCCCTTATTAACCAGATTTGGCTCCGTCCGACTATCATCTCTTTCCTCAACTGAAAAAAAGTTCAAAAGGTCGTAAATTTTCTTCTAACGAGGAGGTAATAAAAGTTGTGGAGGTCTGGTTTGCAGAGCAAGAAGAAACATTTTTTTTGAAAGGTCTATGAATGTATCCAATTAAGAGGAGAATATTCAATTCATTTTTGAAATTTCCGAACTATAAAAATTTATTCAGTCTTTTAAAGGATATCTTGAATATTACACGACTCAAGTATCAGCTGTTACTTTATATCGATATTAAATTTAAATAAACATAATGTAACACCGACCCAACGTCCGCTTTACATGAATAA
The DNA here is from genome assembly GCA_910591695.1 of Galerucella pusilla. Classification (NCBI taxonomy): domain Eukaryota; kingdom Metazoa; phylum Arthropoda; class Insecta; order Coleoptera; family Chrysomelidae; genus Galerucella; species Galerucella pusilla. The sequence goes on from CAJUYI010007966.1 coordinate 7,905, forward strand.
TAATTCAAACCAGCATTATCAAATAAAAATGATTAAATAGGTCACTAAAGCAGTAAAACGTTAAAGGTCCATCAGTAACTATCCGTCATGTGCCTGTCTCGTTACTTCAACACATTATCTTTTCCCCTGTTTCGTTGTTCTTTCTACTTTTTTTTTTCATCTGAAACACTCAGTTAAAGTTTCAGAAAATGATAAATAAACTTCCAGTACCAACATTACATTTTCTTTCATTCAACTATATTATTCTAACCACCCTTCATCTTAACGCAAGGATGAATTAGAAATAACGTTTCAGATTTATCAAGCAAATCCCTATATTTGTCCAAGAACCTTCAATTCCATTATTGTTGTCAATGATATCATCCGTAAACATCTGATGAGGCCCATTAGAGCTCAGCGAGAACACCGATCCGGCTTTTCTTGCACACGACGTTCATTTCCGAAGATGAAAAACGTATTTTCCTTAATCGGAATCACTTATTTTCCTTGACAAAACAAACAATAAAGTTTTCTCTCAGGAATATCGAATATATCAAAGGTTTTATTTAAAAGCTTTAGCAGCAGGAATATGAATTTGGAAATGGTAACTAATAACCTAGCCTAGTCAAAGTATACAAAGAACCTCACCAAAAATACAAAAAACTTGGAAATAAAATAAAATAAAAAGTAAGTTAAGGAGCACCGAAAAAAATCTAAATATCAGCAAGAAAAAGATAGAAAATTCGGAAAAATGATTAATGAAAATAATGAATGGACACTCGAGAAATGGTGGACAGTATTTAAACAAATAATACTTGGAAAAGCTGAGGATATATGTGGAAGAATTAAGTTCAACAAACATTTAAGAAGGACTAAGTGGTGGGACAAGGAAATACAAACATTAATAAAAGACAAGAAAATTGCATGGAAAAAATACCTTCAAACGAAAACACAAGATGGTAAGGATATATATAACGGGAAAAGAAACATAGTCAAGGAAGCGGTTAAGAAAGCGAAAAGGAATTCCTGGAAAGAATTTGGAAGATAGATGTCAAAGATACATGCATCAGATAATAGAAAATTTTGGACAGCAATAAAAAGATTACGGGGAGGTGAAGGAAAAAATATAAGAGCAATAAAAAACGAATTGGAGACCGAAATAAATCAAATATTAAAGACTTGGAAAGAACACTATGAAAAAACATTTAGTGACAGTTTGAAGAAGAAAACATCAAATATAGTTGAAGAGGAAGGGAACGAACATGAATACCATACACTCCAAGGAGAAGATATGGAAGAGGGTATAAAGAAACTTAAAAAAGGAAAATCCAGTGGGGAGGATGAAGTAGCGCCAGAGATGTTAAAATGGTTAGGAGAAAAAGGAAGTAATGGCTGCTTCTTATATGCAGGGAAGCATGGGACACTTAAAAAATCCCCAAAAAATGGGAAAATAATCTTGCCAATACATAAAAAAGGGGGATCAAACACTGTGCAATAATTATAGACCAATATGTTTAGCCCAAACCAGCTTTAAAATATATACGAGAATATTAGAGATCCGATTAAGAAGTCATATAGAAGCAAAATTAGAAGAGGAACAAGCAGCTTTCAGGTATTGGAAGGTATTGGAAGACTTAGAAGTACCGAAAGCTCTAATTAATATAATTAAAAGCACATACGAGACTGTAAAATTAAGAGTGCAGATAGGAGGTCGAAGATCGGAAGAGTTTTCAATGAAAAAAGGTATAAAACAAGGTGATAGCTTAAGCCCACTGTTGTTTGTTATTATTATGGACAAAATAGTGGAGGAAATAAAAAGACAAGGAGGACATCTGGACACGATAATAGGGTACAGAAACATGGTACCGTTCAGACTAAGTAACCTACTATACGCAGACGATATCGTCTGAAAATGACAATAAATACAGAGAAAACCAAAGTAATGATAGTAAAGATAAAGAAAGAAAGAAAGAAAGAAAGAAAGAAAGAAAGAAAGAAAGAAAGCAAGAAAGAAAGAAAGAAAGAAAGAAAGAAAGAAAGAAAGAAAGGAAGAAAGAAAGAAAGAAAGAAAGAAAGAAAGAAAGAAAGAAAGAAAGAAAGGAAGAAAGAAAGCAAGAAAGAAAGAAAGAAAGAAAGAAAGAAAGCAAGAAAGAAAGAGATTTTCTAACTGTAAAATTAGTCTATTTATAAAAAACTAGAACTAAAAAGTCAAAAAACAATTATAATTCCTATTTAATTAATACTTATCCCAGCGATAGTTCTTTCTAGATTTAGCATTGCAAATGAGCATAAAAACATCAATATTATAAAAGCAAAGCCATCAATATTTCGAATTTCAAACAAATGCTTCTTAAAAATCTGTTTTTTTGCATGATTCGTTTTACTTGTTTTTTTTAGACATATCTTTTTTCGAAATTAATATAATTCAATGAAACTTCAACACTAAACACTTTGAAGCGTCTAATTTCGAAACTACTATAAAGTTTTTCAATAAATATCAGATTTTTTGAATAATAGACAATTATTTACAATAAATACCCAAATCGGACGTCTTTCAGCAAACCTTCTATAACTTTTTATAGTGTTTATGATATTATCTGTGAACTTTATAATGAACCTATTTAAAAGTGATGGCGATACAAAGGAACACACCTATTATGGCTTAGTTAAGAAAGAGAAGGGAGCAAAAATAAAGGTGGAGAAGCAGGTGAGAGAGCGGCTTATACGCGCCGCCGCGTAATAACAACAACAAAAATAATATAAAATTAACAACAAAAATTTTAACAAATTACATCCAAAATAAAGTCTGTTATTGAGATAATATTTAATAAAAATGGAGTGGGGTCAAAAAAAATGAAGGTTCAGGGTGGAAAATCGTATGTATCTTTGTAAAAAACGCAGATACAAAAAAAGTTTCAAATCAAATTTGAAGATTACGCCAGAATCTTTGGAGTACGCTATGTTATATAATTTAATTTATTGATGTTAATTAGAGGAATTTGGTAAGAAAAACAACTTTTTAGTAGAGGTTTCATATGAAAATTTTGTTTCTAAATGTCATTGTTTATCCACTATCGTAAAATTAAAAACATGAACATTGATGCTCAAAAATACTACTAGGAAAATTTCGTATATTTTGAAAAATAATGCAGATACAAAAAAATGTCCAAACAAATTTTGTAGATAAATGTATTAGCTACAATTTTTAATTCGAACATTTTCCAGTAATTTCATTATTTAAACAATTAGAGTGAAAAAACAAAAATTTACTCAACAATTTTCCGGAAAATTGCAAGCCTAGCATCGTAAAGTTTTCCTCATGTTAATCACAACCCTTTTAAATACTCAATTTTAAATTTTCAAGTTTTTTGTAATTTTTGCGGCATTTCACGGATATTTTGTGTTCATTGACTGGGCAACCAGGGTAAGTGAAGAAGAAGAAAAATACTGTCACCTTCGTAAAAGAAGTTTTAATTCGAAAAAACACAAAAAGATACATGGAAAACATTCACATTGGATAAATTGCAACAGCGGTGTTTCTATTTCCTGATCCTCATACATGTTTTCCTTTGGAAAAATTGCTTGTGTCAACT
>CAJUYI010007967.1:0-11472 GCA_910591695.1 Galerucella pusilla
ATTTAGTTTATTGTAAATGAAAACAGGCGAGCGGAAAAGTACGCTCTGGAGCGTAAATAGTGTCAATTATGATAGATCGCGGAAAACATCAACTTTGCGGTTAGATTTGAGTGTGCAAAAGTCTACTTTGGGTAGTGATCGTAGGAAAAGCATGTTTACTTCTGAACCTATATTGGCCTAGTATGCAACAAAGAGTTTCTGAAAGTGATAATTTTCCAAAAAAAATTGGCTGGATTTCCAAAACAAACCAAATATTGGAAGATTCCGTTATAATGAAATTAATCTTCTGTTTCAAGCACAATTAATCGATTGTAATAACTTATGTTACACTTAAACGTCCTTTAAACGAGTAGCCACGTCCAAATAATACTCTTTCTTCACCCTACATATCCTTAGAGTCTTATATTGGTTCCATTTGATAGCCCAAAGGGCCTATAACATTGACATTTCAGCCTCTTTTTCCACTTAGTCAATATTGATGTTGAACATAGAACGTGTTTGTGTGGTATACAAGTGTGCTGTAGTAAGTCTACCAGGATAAATAAGAAGTCATTGTAAGGGTAAAGTGAGCGGTAGAATTTGGGTTTATTTCTCCAAAGGGGAGCTAATGGACTTGTCCATTCGAGCTTGTTGGAATTTTCAAAATATTGCTTGGTACAAACTAACTTACACTATAAAAAATTATGTTATGATGAATCAACTGAATTTATTTGTATAATGTATCTAATTTACAATATGTGCCACTAAGTTGAAATCATATGGAAAATTTTTTTTTTATTAATGTTAGGAAAAAAAGTTATTCTTAATAAAAAGTTCCACATTATCTGTCTATAATACAGTCATTAACATTAATATGATGTTAATTTTGAATGTATTTTATTATTTGCAAAATAGATGAATATGCACTTATTCTGCGTTTCAAATGCTGACAACACCGCTAAGCTGGCCACAACTAAAACCCAAAAAACATTTTTACAAATTCATGACGACCTAAAATCTCTGTTTAAAAAACATCTAAGAGACTCCTGGCAATCATACTGGGACACAACACACTCCGCTCTACATGAAATACAACCTAGTCTGAAGTATCACCATGACTCCACACTCTCCAGAAAAGAAAAAATAATTATAAGAAGATTGCGCATTGGGCATACACGCTATACCCATGGATACTTAATGACAAAAGAAGATCGCCCCCTGTGCCAGCTATGTTCTGTTTATTTAACTGTTAAACACTTCCTAGTGGAATGTCCCCGCTACCAAAGCTACCAGCACAAACACAATTTAAAAGGACCACTCAGTGATATCTTGAAATTTAGTGGTGAAGTGAATACAGTGCTATCCTACCTAAAAGACATAAATTTAATAAGGCATATCTAACATGTTCTACTTAAAATTTAGTATCGAATGTCATAACTGTTTAACCTAAAAATCATGAAATACTGTAGCTGTGTCAATGACTTCAGCAGTCGAGACACGTTAATTTAAATAAAAAAAAACAAGCGTGTGGTTTTCAATAACCCTCTCAATATGGATTAACGATTTATAACGATTTTGATTGAAGAAAAATGAAATCCTAAAAATACACAAACAAAATATGTTGACTTATCAGTGAATGCTTTGAGTCTTTTTATGCTTTTCTGCCATTCGTTTTTTTTGCATCCTTATTAATAGAAATAAATGTTTTGTTAGATTTTTTATCGTAGTACTTTTACATTCTGGAACCGCACAATATTTATAGCTTTTTTTACTCTGTTTCTGGTCCATTGTGTCGAAAAGTTTACATTATTTCTAAACGTTCTTATTTCACAAACAACACTGTTTATTGAGTTTGCTAAAACGTATAATAAAAAATAATAAGCATATAAGTAAGCAATGTACTGTTACTAGCTAAGCAGTCATTTAACCGAAAACCGATCGGCGCGGTATCCGCTCTCTGAAGGAGAGATTTCATATACAATGACGTCACGCCTGAAATTCGGAGAGGAACGCTGTTTAGTGTTTACAATTTTTTTAGACGACTTAGGAGTCTCGCACAGAGCCTCAAAATGATGTGCTCTTCCTAATGGTAAAATAAAAAAAATATGAAAATGAGCCCATTCAACAACTGTGCACTAATCCATGTAATAATTTTAACACCAGTTTTAAAAAACTAGAAGATGCCGTTATATTAGAAGAATCTGGATTACTGCAAAGTTTCCTGGAATAAAATTTCCTAAGGCTACAGTTCCTTGGAGACAAACAGTCCCTTGATGACAAACAAGTCCCTTGAAAATAATTACCTGAGGCTGCAGTTCTTGGAGAACACCTTCAATGAATAAATGAACGGTTCCTAGGAATACAACTGTCCGTAGAATTACGACGTTCCCTAGGAGGCTCTGTTAAGAATCCATTCAACTAGGATTGCCGGATCTACAAATTTTTAGTAAGGCCTTTACCCACTGGCGTAACTACAGGGGGGCCTGAGGGGGCTGGCTCCCTCCATGCCTCTTCTGGGCTCCCCCCCAAAAGTCCATCAGGATTTTCCAAATAAATATCCGTACCAAATAAAGTACACCAGACACCCATCAAAATATTTCATCATTTATTTTACCCAAACCTCTACAAATTAATTCAAATTTTTATCTCCGTTCCTATATAAGTTCAGCTGGTTGTAAAAGCAGCTTTTCTGCAATGTGTAGAATAAAAAATTGGACCAGAACTACAATGAGTCAGAATCGAATCTCCAATGTATCAATTATTCACATCGAGAATGATTTGGTAAAAGAAGATGTTACAGCAGATTGCGTTCTGGAAGTATTTTCACAGCAGGATAGAAATTTAAAATTAAAGGCGATATAGCCCCATGGCGTGTAATTTGATTTTTTAAAGTTATTTGTTTGTTTATTCTAGAGGATTATTTTGTAGGTCCATTTTTGGCTAAGCCATTAAACATTAAACAATCTTTCAAATAAGTCACGGGCGTTTATTTCCAATAAAAAAATTCATAAATAGGCAAGATCACCTCATTATAGACCAGGCCCTTCCTAGGACTCCCCAGGTCTGATGGCTAGTTACGCTAGTGCCTTTACCATCACCAAATTCAGTGTGTGGAGGTTTCCAATAGTTAAAGTACAAAGTTGGGCTTTATCTTCACAAAACATATGTTCTAGTTCTAAGTATTTTTTATTGTTTACCAACCCTTTTTTATTGCAATTTTGAAATATAAATTATACAGGGTGATTCATTAGTGCGATAAAGTCCAATATCTTGTGAACAGTTGAAGATATTCAAATGAAATTTTGACTGATTGTAGCCAGCCTAGAGGCCCATATTTTAAAATAATCACCCTGTATTTTATATCGGTAAATGGAAGTTACTTTACTATACTTCAAAATTTATTGAGTATTCCCTATACCCAAACTAAATGGCTTTTGTGATATTTCTATTTTATGGTTAAAAAAAGCCAACAATAATAAATTTACTCATATTTATTTATTAACAGCTATACTAAAATTTCGAAAAAATCAACAACAAAGTTATGAAAGATGCTTAAAGTGACCTCCCTCTAAATTTATACAGGCTTGGAGACGGTCTTTGCACATTAACATTTTGAAACGCCTGCCTTATTCTAGTTTTCATATCGACTGGTGTAGTAGCAGGTACCTAATTGGTTCACCTGTTCTTTAATAAAATCCCAATGGAAAAGATCCGCTTCATTCAACTCTGCTGATCTTGGTGCCCAAAGAACTGGTCCTGCTCGTCCTATTCACCTTTTTGGAAACTTATCATTCAAATGTCCCTGAATGAGCGCGTTATGGTGAGCAGTAGCTTGGTCATGAAAATACCAAATTTGTTGACGTGTAAGGAGGGGAATGTCTTCAAGCAGAAATGGTAAATGATTTTCCAGGAAATATTAATAAACTTCTCTATTTACCGTATTTACCCCGTCACCAAATAACGTATGGGGTTCGTATGGTGATTCTCAATAACTGCTAGTAAAACATTCATTGTAGCTTCTTCTGTAATGACAGTTTTAGTTCTTTGTTCCTTCTCATACATCACCGATCCAGTGTGATTGAATCTTTCTAATAACCTTTCAAAAGCAATTTTATTTGGTTGTCGGCGTTCTGGATGACTGAATTCTCATTACCAGTAGATAACTTTTTGTACTCTCGCCTAAAATCCACAACATATCTATCAAGTTTTCTCTTATTTTTTGGGAATCAACCGAACGTCGAAATAAAAAATAGAAAACATTATTGTGGTTTGATTCCCAAAAAATTAGAGAAAACAGAATAAGTAATGCCTCAAGGAACTTACAGAAGATATATCTATCAAGATTTCACGGGAGAAATTCATTTTATTTGAAAATGCTATGACAAATATCATAAATTTAACAAACGAATTAGCACAACGTAAATGTTTGTTGATATTTCAGAGCCTATTTACTACCAACCTAATTACTAAGAACGCTAATGATGATATGGTTCTAATTTGACCATTTAGAAGAGCTACCTAAGAAACATGATCCTTCTGCATGTGTGGTGGTACTGTTATCGAAATTTTAAAACCTTTTTTTGAGTTAACACACTTTCCTTACATGTTAATTGTTGTGAATACATTTTATTATCTGCTTTTCATTTATTTTTTTTATTGGAAATACAATTTTTAATAACAAAATAGAAATATCACAAAATCTATTCAGTTTGGGTATAGGGAATACTCAATAAATTTTGAAGTATAATAAAGTAACTTCCATTTACCGATAAAAAATACGGGGTGATCCATTTAAAAAAATTGTGAAACCAATCTATTCGAGTTTGGGCTCGGCCTGTATACGGTTTCTTAGATATCGAATCAGTTCGATAGAATTGTAGTACTAGACGACTATCATAGACGTATGGCTATAAAAGATTAATTTCAAATTGTGCAGTTCAAAGTATACAGGGCGTTGAAGTCATTACGATTTACAAGAACAATTGGTCAGAACTTTTTAAATACGCTGTATAACCCATTACAATATTATATCATTGTAATAGCGAATTCAAGCAGAATTCAAATTTGAAGTAAAATATAGGGTGTCCCATTTAAAAAAATATAACTTTGATCTGGCACGGCGTTCTGGAACACGCTGTACTATTGCCACTAATTTTAAAATATGAGCTGCTAGGCTGGCTAAAATCAGTCAAAATTTCATTTAAATATCTTCAACAATTCACAAGATATTGGACTTTATCGCACTAATGAATCACCCTGTATACATTTTTTTTACTTCGATAGTTTTATTTACTACACAGAAACGTTCTTTTTTTTATTTTTTTTTTGTGAATTTTAACAGATTAAAAGTTAGCTAACCTTTAAATTTGATTTTGCTTCCACTTTTCTTTTAGGAAAAAAATTAGTGGTGCCCTAAAATTGATTTTTTCTTTTTTTCTAGTTTTGCTAAAATAAATTTTTTTCTTAAGATCAATAAGGTAACAAAACCCTGCGAACTTGCTTAGTTTACTACCAAATTTAATCGGTTAGTTAGGCAAGAGCGTGCCATCCCAGATAGCACAAACACGTTTCAAAGACATTTTAAAGACGTTTGTTCACGATGTTCATGACGTTTCGAAGATGTCCACTAATATCCAAAATATGTTTTGAAGACGTCTTAGGACGTACATTGTTACAAAACAAGGCGTCTTTGGGACATCCATTTTTGTACGTCTTTGGGACATCCATTTTTGTACGTCTTCAAGACACACAGTTTTGGACGTGTTTATATACCGTCTTTTTACTTGATGAAAATAAATGTTATAATGCCCTTTTATCTAATTCCACAAACTTATACTATATCTATCACTCTTCTTTAACTAATTTAGCTAATAACTATTATTGAAATATTCTTCCCACCTTCAAAGTGTTTATATTTAGATTTAGAAGTGGGTTTTATAGAAAAATTTTACTCTCCCCACTTCTAGATATAGTTCTCCTGACTTTTCTCTTTTCTCCATAATATTCAACTACTTACTATCTGATCTGAGTCCATGGTTAGGTTTGTACCAAATCTTGATTCATATGATTCTCATCTTAAAGGATGACATGAATAGAAAGTGTATGTCTGTGTCGCCCTCTACCTTTCAAGTGCTCAATAATTTAGTGATGCTGGAGACTTGCCCCATTAAAAATTGCTAAAAGAGTTGAACGTCCACATCACCAACATATTTGAGACGTCTTTAAAACATCCCTACAAAGGCGTTTTAAACTTGTCGTAAGAAGGACGTCTTAAAAACGTCCGTTTTACGTACCAGGACGTTTGGACCAAAGTAAGACATGAACTGGACGTCTTTAAGATGTAGTGTGCTATCTGGGATTGGGCATTTTTCAATTCATTGGCATCAATAAACTATTAATTTGTTCCAAGTTATAAAATATTATTACTGTAAAAAATTGCAAATTAAAAATTAATAACATTAAAACATTTCACGTTTGGATCGAATCCAAGTGAGTCAATATATCCACAATACCGAAAAGTTTCTGAAATATATTTACGATATTCCGCAGTGATCCCGAGTTATTTTTAAATTCTTGAAACCACGGGAAACTAGAGCGGATGCCTACGGATTTTCATTCAAGCAAGTTTTCTAGTTAATATCCTCGTTTATCTGACGGACCTATTCAAGTGAAATTGAGGAAAATAGTGGTTTTTGGTGAGTTTTCTAATTATTACGATCATTGAGAATATTACTTTATGTGTGAGATTGAAAATTAAAAAAATTCCAATAGCAAAAATGGGCGAAAAATGTGAGGTGTGTGGTGAGCCCTCAGAATTAAAATGTTCAGCATGCAAGCTGGTTTCTTACTGTGGTAAAGATCATCAAAAACAAGGATGGAAGCACCACAAAAATTTATGTAGACCATTCGAGGTGAGTACCTACATACTATTTATTAATTTCTATAATAAATGGACAAATTACAATCTGCAATAAATAAAATATATACACAATTATTCGTATTTAACAATTATTGGTATTTAACATTGTTGCCGACAAAAACTGGTAATAAATTTTACAGATAAATACATTTGGCAACAACTGACTACGCACAATTATTCTTCTCTCTCTTTAAAAGTGTTTTTCTCATATTCTCCTTGTCGCACTTGTGTAAATCGCATGGCTCGAATAGACTTTTCGCAATCTATATGTATAATACAGCATGTCAGGTTTTTGGCTCCCACTCTTTTCCAAAGAAGCGTTCGGTCACTGAAAGTGTGGTCTCTGCTAGCCTTTGCAAATTTTGATTCCAGCTAAGTTTTGAGTCAATTACATTCCCAGGATAAACAACCTCTCTCTTGTCTGTCTGCAATTTCTTCTCGTAGTATTAGGGGTCCTAGTTTACTTTTTTTCCGATGGATAATTATTTTTTCATCATAACTGTAGTTTTATTAGAACTAATATAAATTTGATCCAACTGTTACCAAGTCTAGAGCCACTTGCATCCTATCTCTAGCTGTGGTATTGTATTTTCTCTGTACCATGTTGATTAGGAATTCTTGAATGCAATTTACGTTTCACCAAGCGCTAAGCAATACCAAAGATTACAGAATAAAAATATAAGATGTTTCACTCCAGGGGTGCGATTTTCGAGTTCACACGAATATTATGCGTGTACGGTTATTTCCACATGAATTTTTTCGTATACGGTGCTAAATGTGTATTTTTCAACACCATTCGAATAAACGTTCGTACACGAAGAATTTAACAGCCGACAACACCGCATAATCGTATGGTCTTGTCACTTGTGACATTTGAGAAGCAAAGAATATACCTTATCTATGCAGTTCTAATAGTTCTATGCAAATAATATACCAACTACTGTATTAAGTGTAGTGAGCCCAAACTGGCTTTTGATATTATTTATTAAGCATTTTTTCTTTAGTATTGTTTGTTGTTAAAAAATGGATTCAAGTTCCAGTGCGGCTCTTAATAAAAAATGTGACAATATTTCTGAATATTCCTCGAAAGGTTCAATAAATGGGTTGAAGATCCTTGGAGGTCTATCTGCTAACTCTTCCGCTTCTTTTATAGCGTCAATGAAGTTTAAATAAATTAAATCATCAAAAACTGCCATAATATTATAACTGATTATAGGGTCAATTCTATAAGAAGTGGATGGAAATTAACGGTACGCCGTTAAATTTGACGAAGCTTTCGCTATTATAAATGTTTTAATCTTCACCTAGTCAAGATTATAATTCGAATTTCAACATGTATGGTATCCAATAAAGAGTTTTTCGTTAATACTTTGAAGCTTAATATGCATACAGACTTGCAAAAATGGGTTAGCAGATTGTCTTATTTTTAACTGTGCGTTAAAATTCAACATTTGCTTATAGATTTGCTCATTATGTCATTTATTATTCAAATTAATGACATACCAAACACAAATATTTCCAATCTAGGTTATGTAAATTTACACTTTTCGTACACGAAAACATTTATTCGAATGGAATGAACCCACTCGAAACAAGCCATACGAAAGTGTTCGTATACGATTACCGTTTGAGCATGTCGAAAATTAGGTTATTTGAATTTCATACGAAAATGGCCATTTTTCGTATACGATTTACTCCCGAATGGTTTCGAAAATCGCACCCCAGGGCGGTTTGATTCAAGTTGCTGTCCCAAACGGACGCCGCTCTCATAAATTATGTTTTCGACTCGCTTTTGTTGTCAATAACGAGACCGGTAAATACCAGATAAGTTCGAAAAGCTTATTTTATTTCAAGCTATATAGGGGTAATTAGAGAAATATATATTTAAATTAATAGGATTCTTTATCACAAAGGTTTATTTTTAAATGTTAAATAATTCGAAAAATGTTCGGGATATGAATTTGAAAAGGTAAGTAAAAAATAAACTTGAATTTTTAAAATGAATCAATTCACAGTTTTCATCCAGCATCTTAGTAATTTTGTGATACCTACTTATTGATAATCTAGCAAATATGTATAACAAATTCAATTAAATATTCCTACTCATTAGCCACCAGAATAATAGAGCCACTAAATCTCAAATTTTGATCTTTAAATAACGCGTATTTTTTGGATTGACAAGGTTAAACTTAAGACTTATTAAGTCTATGGTTAAAACAGTAAAAAGAGAAGCATCTTATATTTTTATTCTGTAAATTTTGGCAATGCCTAAGAGTGATAGGAAATACCTAATATAACTCTGGTGTAATATAAAATTAAAATAAGCTAACAACATTTTTTTATGGTTATTTCAGATACAAACCGACCCCATTTATGGAAAATGCTTGGTAGCAACTCGAGACATTAAGCCAGGAGATGTTATTTTATCTGAGTATCCTATAGTATACGGGCCCAGACCGCATATGGTAGAAGAAGGTCCTGTACCTTGTCCAGGATGTTGTAGGTTAGTTTAGAAACATTCAGTTAATTTTTTAACGATTTGACTACGGCATTTCAAAGCAACTGGATTTTATAGGTTAATAATTGGAGAGCAGTCAGCGAGATGCGAAGGATGTGACTTTCCAATTTGCCATCCAGAGTGTGCAGGACTTAAAGATATGGATAGACACGGTAATGAATGTATGATATTGGGATTGCGCGACGTAAAAGCTATTAATGGTCTTCACGATTTTTATCGTCAAGATGCACTCTTGGCTTTGAGATGTTTGCTACTTCAAAATAGGCATCCGAAAAAATTTGCCCAACTCCTTGGAATGGAAGGTCACATGGAAAAACGAGGTTCCAACACCGATGTTTACAGGTTAGATGAGAGACTAATTATTAAACCTTGCTTACACTCTCAGAGGTGCGATGAATATCGATTTACATAGGGCATGTCCACGACAGTTGACAGTTGACAATACCCCGGTGGTGAAACAATAAACAATAGACACGATGAAAAATTATCAAACAACAAACAACTATTAACCTATATTCAGGGCTATTCTGTAAGTAAAGTGGTTATCGCAGTTGTTAACCATAGCAACTCTGCTAACAACTTTCGATAATGACTTTAGTAACCACTTTAGAAATTTTGGTATTCTCTAATACACGGTTGGCAACTGTTGTTATGATAACAACCTTCAAGACCCAAACGTGAAAATGGACGTGACAGCGCCGCAAAATAGTTCTAATGTGCGCAAAATAGGTCTAGTCGTTTCTTTGCTTTGACAGAGTAAATAATTATAAACTTCAAATATCTTTGTGATTGTTTATTTTTTCGGTTAAGCTAAATTTAAATATATAGTTTACGATCAAAATCCTTTTGAAAAACGAATTAAAATAATTTAAAGACAAAATTAATGAAATTTGTAGCTGTATTGAAAAGGTATGATGGATTCTTATTAAGACACGTACAGTAGGATTTATAAAGAATGACCAGAAATTATAATTCTCTATAACAGAGAAAATTACCTAAAATGGTCAACTAAACTTCTTCTTGTTCTACTACCTAAAGCTAAAATGTTCACATTTTCTTGTCTCTGAATTGGGTCTGGAATGTTTATATTCTCTTCATCATCCGGGCCAGTGGCCCTAAATCATCCACGTGTATTAGCTTTGATACATATATTGTGCAAAGCAGCACATGCATATAGAATAAATAAATAAAAACATTCCAATAAGTGTCTGACGCAAGTAGTTTACGTTAACAACTCCTCTGGAGCAGTTGCCAGTGAACAACTTCTCATAGCCACTTTTCATTATGCATAGCAACTCTTATAGCGACTTCACTTCAATAGTGAAAACCAATTTCGCGTTAAGCAACTGACCTTGAACATAACAACAATTTACAGTTGCTATCCATAACAACTTTGCTTAGTGAATAGCCCTGATTATATATTAATCAATATGCAAGCTAAACAATTAAAATTACTTTAAAAGTAGACTGAAGCAAAGCCAACTAAACTCAAACACGATCTATCATTATAAATCAGCATAACCTCACTATTAAGTAAGTTAATGTCCTTCTAACACATTACGTAGGAAGAAATGGAAAAAAAGGCAGGTCTGTGATTAATCCTAATCAAAATATCACAATAATGAACCATTTAAATGTACTACAAACGTTAACCCTAATCTTTGACTTACAAAAATGTGATAGTTTGATGTTAAGATTACGCACAAGCATAACCTATCAATCGCGAGTTCTAAATACTATGAAGGCGTTACTTTCGTAGCGGTAGTGGGTCTTACGTTTTTTTCTACTATCACACTGACAGTTTTCGACAGGTCTGTACTTTGTTGTTTACGGTCAATTATTATTTATGAAAAGTGAATATTATTCTTATTGTTTCATTTATTTAAATATTACAAAAATATGCATGGATACACGGAAAAACATCAGTATTTTAAAAGTTCTCTAGTATTTTCAGTCAGAAAAAGAAGCTGGTAATTATTAATTTCATAGTCCTTTCGAATTTGGCTGAATACGATCCTGATGATTTTATTTATCAAATTTAAGGTTAGTTATATGT
>CAJUYI010007968.1:0-11470 GCA_910591695.1 Galerucella pusilla
TCGTGAAACTTTAGTGTTTAGATCCTAAAAACCAGAGGATCTGACCATTAATTGGTCCTTCGAAACGGATTTATTTAAAAACCCAGTGTCAGCTCTCTCGGAGAAAGAAATCTCTCACGCCAACAATTTGATAGAAGTGCTCGCGTGTGCCTCCATAGTCCACTTCGCCCGGGTAAATACCTGCCTTTACACTCAACGTTGAAGAAGCTATCCACGTTACCTTTTTCACATCAAGCAGACAGCTAGCCGTATCTTCACAGCCTGTAAGGTGAAAGCAGGCAGTCACCAAAATCTAACCAACTCCAAAGGAAGTTTAAGGTAAAAAATTGCCTTCAAAAATATCTCTATAGGAACTTTAAGGTAAAAAATTGCCTTTAAAAAATTTAGACGAATAGTTTTTTGTAACTTATCATTTGTTCTTTGTATATTCGATATTTTTAGTGCCTATCACAAAACGTGTTTAGACCTGTCGATTTCTTACATCTAACAGACACCCATATTTCTCTGTATTTTTGTATAAAAATTAGTTACTTGTATTCATAATCACCTACATAATTTATTGTAACGCTATTTATTTGACCAAACGTTGAATCTCTTTCGGTAATACTCTAAGGTATCCATTTTCTTTCCACAAAAATATACCTACTATTCTTTCTTTCTAGCAAATACACATATTTTTGAAATTTGTATACACTCAGAAAATGGATGCTCTAAAGAAAGCTTTAAAATATAACAAAGGTGCGTTTACTCGACATTACAAGTGGATAGAAGAAAATGTAGATACAGAAACTAATGTATTTAAACTTAAAACACGGCTAGATGCCCTCACTGTCACATTTGATAAATTTGAAAGCATTCAGGAACAATATGAGAATCTCTCGACTGAAGAAAACGTAGAAATTAATTCTGATATACGCTTTGATGTCGAACAAACGTATCTTGATTATTTAGCGAGAATACAAGAAAAAATTGCAGATTTGTCAAATGATCAAACTAAACAAGTTGTATCTTCCCCTCAGAAAGTCGTTAATTCAAACACATCACATATACCTCGAGTAAAACTGCCGGAGTTAAAAATCCCGACGTTCTCAGGCGATCAGAAAAAATATCAAAGTTTTATAGATTTGTTCACTTCGCTAGTCATTAATAACACAAACATTTCAAATGTAGAAAAATTAATGTACTTAAAATTATCTCTTAAAGAGGAAGCTTTGTTACTGATCGACGCTTTAGAATTAACTAATGACAATTTCCCTGTTGCACTTAACATATTAAAAAAAAGATATAACGATAATTTGGCTATTATCAACTCTCATTTAAATCCCATAATAGATTATACTCCAATCACAAAAAGCAACGCACAATGTTTAAGAGATTTCATCACAGAAATGAGACAACAATTAGAATGTTTAAAAAATTTACATGTTGTAACTGATCATTTAATAATTATCAATCTTCTCTGTCGAAAATTAGATTTTGCTTCAAAACGCGAATACGAGTCTAAAAGAGACCAAAGCAAGTTACCGACTCTTGATGAATTTTTTGAAATTATTGAAGAAAGATGCAGAGTTCTTAATTCAATTTCCCCCTCTCTTCCTAAAAAGGAAAAAACTTTCACTAAACTCAACCACTCAGCATCTTATCACGCGAATGCAACACAAAATAGTCGTACAAACTATTCTCAAACTACTCAAAAAATAAAATGTCCTTTCTGTAATGAAACCTCCCACAAAATTTATAGGTGCTCCAAATTCGCTGAAAGATCCCATCAGGAAAGGATGAACTTTGTCAAGTCACACCGCATGTGCTTAAACTGTCTAGGCTCACAGCATATGGTAGGTAATTGCATGTCTCGAGGATGCTCAGTCTGTTCAAAAAGGCATCATACACTTTTGCATTTGCAATCCAACTCTCAAGATCAATGGTTACCCGGTCAACAGCCTTCCCCTCCTCACTCCCCTTGTAGGAGTCAAACTAATCCCAGAAATTCTACTTCTCAAAATTCAAACATCTCAAATAATCCTCGAGCTTCTCACTTTTCTTCTCACATTGATAACAATTCAGGGCAGTACTCTCTAAATAGTGGCTATTCACAATTGCCACAAAATTCTGAAAATCCCTCTGCATCCGTTAATTTATCCTCAATGACACAGAAGCACAGTGATATTTTGTTAGCTACGGCCGTTGTCACACTCTACTCCAGATATGGTACTCCTATATATGCAAAAGCATTACTAGACAGTGCGTCACAAAACTCTTTCGTTTCTGAAAATTTATTGCAACAAATAAACGCTAAAGTATACAAGAGAAATTTGCACATTTGTGGAATTACTCAAGACACTGTGGTATCCAACCGCATGGCAGAGTTTAGAATTTTTTCCAATGCTTATAATAATGTATTTTTTGATATCTCTTGTGCAGTGCTGCCAAGCATCACTTGCAGATTGCCTCAAACAACTATCGACACAACCTCTTTTGTTATTCCAGATCACATTACACTCGCTGACAGAGAATTTTTCAAACCATCCAACATTGATTTATTGATTGGTGCTGATTTATATTATAATTTAATAGATAATGGACTCATAACTCTTGGTAGAAATTGTCCTGTACTACAAAACACAATGTTAGGTTGGATAATTGCGGGAAATATTCCACAATGCCCTCGTTCGGGACACACTGTCTCATTTTTTAGTAACACTGTTGAGTCATCCTCACTAGACTCTCAATTAGACTCTCTTCTTACAAAGTTTTGGGAAATCGAGGATATCCCTAAACAGAAAATATTTTCTTCTGACGAAGAACAGGCTGAACTAGATTTCAAACAAAATCTCAAAATTTTGGAAATGGATCTTTTCAGGTAAACATCCCTCTACGCACACCTGATATACCTACTAAGCTAGGTGATTCATTTCACATAGCAAAAAGTCGTTTTTTAAATCTCGAAAATAGATTTAAAAATAACCCCTCTCTTTTCAATGAATATAAAAAATTATTCACGAATATGTTTCTCTTGGTCACGCACAATATGTGCCTCTCTCACTACACAATAAGAAGTTTTTAAATAAATATTTTCTCCCTCATCACTGCGTTATTAAAGATACCAGTGCTACTACTCGTTTAAGAGTTGTTTTTGATGCAAGTTGTAAGAGTTCAACTGGAACCTCTCTTAATGATATCACTTTGAAAGGCTATCAGGTTCAACCTGATTTATTTGATATTCTCTGTCGTTTTAGACAATGGACCTATGTATTCACTTCAGATATAGAAAAGATGTTTAGACAAATTAAGGTTAATCCGGACCAAACTTATTTGCAAAACATTCTTTGGAGGGACAGTCCAGCTGAACCTCTCTCTTGTATTGAACTCACCACAGTTACGTATGGTACAAAGTCTGCACCTTTTTTAAGTACTCGCACGCTAAATGAAGTCGCTCTCACTCGTGGTAAAAATTTTCCTCATGCATCCAATGCCCTATTGAACCAGACTTATGTCGATGACATACTATACGGAACAGACAGTTTAGAGGACATTAAAAATGCATATCACGAACTGACCCAGCTGTTGCAAAGCTCAGGTTTTCACCTACACAAATGGTGCTCAAATACTCCAGAGTTTTCAGAAATAATTCCTGAGGAATCTCAACCCCTCTTGAGAGATATAAAAATTGAAAATGTCTCGAATAAAGTTCTCGGCTTCTCATGGCAACCTGCCATGGATTTGTTTTCAATCTCGCTTCCAGACACTTTAACTTGTGATAAAGTCACAAAACGGAAGGCCCTGTCTATTATCGCTCAGATGTTCGACCCACTAGGACTTATTGGCCCTGTTATTTTATTAGGCAAAATATTTATGCAAACTCTTTGGAAACACAAAATTGGCTGGGACGAACCCTTGCCAACTGCACTTGTAGATGAATGGGAAAATTTCATCTTGAATATTCCCACTCTCAGAAAGTTGACAATTCCACGTCACCTTTTTTCTAAAAAAGAAATTGTAAATATCCAGATTCACGCATTCGCAGACAGTTCTCTCAAGGCATATTCGGGATGTGTTTATTTTCGTACCCTGTACTCTGATAACTCGGTAAGCTGTCAGTTAGTCGCTTCTAAATCTCGAATTTGCCCAATTCGTCCGACTGTCACTATTCCTAGGTTAGAACTTCAAGCAATGTTATTACTTGCTAAGTTAACAAATAAAATAATTTTTATTTTTGAAAAACTTAGTTTCGATTCCATAAATTTATGGACAGACTCACAAATTGCCCTTTGCTGGATAAACTCACACCCTTCACGCTGGTCTATATTTGTAGCTAATCGAGTGTCACAAATTCAAGAATTATCTGCAAAATGGCAGTGGCGTCATGTCAGTTCGACAGATAATGCTGCTGACCCACTTTCTCGAGGCTTATTGGCCCACGATATTTTAAATTCTCAACTATGGTGGCACGGTCCTGCCTGGTTATTAGACCCCTCGATTAATCTCGATAATTTTGACAAAAAATTAAATTTGAGCAATTTACCTGAACAGAAAAAGGTAAATCTGAAGGCTGTTACAAATATTCCAAACCCTATTGTTATTTTCTGGGAAAATTTGTTTTCAAAATTTTCAAAATATTCCAGACTCACTCACACCGTTGCATACTGTAACAGATTTTTTTATAATTGTAGAAACCCTGGGGACACAAAATTAGGCCCGTTAAATGTTGACGAAATTAAATCTGCCATTAATCAAATCTTTAAGAATTTGCAATTTATACATTTCTCAAACGAAATTAGTGAACTTAAGGCTGGGAAACGTCTCTCGAATAAAAATATCTGGTCACTTAAACCATTTTTAAACAAGGATGGATTTTTATGTGTTGGTGGTCGCCTCATCAACGCAGACATACCAGAAGAACAAAAACACCCTATATTGCTACCCTCGAAAAATCACGTTGTTAAGTTACTGTTAACTCACGAACACAACCGCCTAGGCCACGCTGGAGCCCAGACGGTACTCGCAAATATTAGACTGCAGTTTTGGCCTCTAAACTCATCTCGGGAAATCAAGAGAATCATTAGAAACTGCAATAATTGTTTTAGATTTCAATTACAACCGGTTCAACAAATTATGGGAAATTTACCTAAGGAAAGAATTACCTTCACTAGACCTTTTCAGAAGGTAGGAGTAGATTTTGGAGGGCCTCTTCTAATCAAAACGTCTCACTTGCGAAAGGCCACTTTACAAAAATGTTATATTGCTCTTTTTGTATGTATGGCTACCAAAGCCATACATTTAGAACTTGTCACATCTCTTTCGACAGAATCATTCCTTCTAACCCTTAAACGATTTATCTCACGCCGTGGAAACCCTTCAGTGATTTACAGCGATAATGCTACCAATTTTTGTGGGTCCAGAAATGAACTTCGCGAATTATATAATTATTTTAAAAACACTACAGTGAGAGATTCTGTTGAAACATTCGCCTCAGAGAATCAAATTACCTGGAAATTCATCCCACCACTTAGCCCGAACTGGGGTGGAATTTGGGAGAGCTCAATTAAAAGTACTAAAAATCATTTGAAAAGAACCATTGGCAATGCTCACCTCACTTTCGAAGAACTCAGTACTGTGCTTGCTCAAATTGAGGCAATCCTAAATTCTCGACCTATATATGCTTTGTCAAATGATCCGACTGACTTAGAATGTCTCACCCCTGGACATTTTCTTATAGGAACAAGCCTTACTGCATATCCTGAAAAGGATCTCGCACACGTCCCCGAAAACAGACTAAATTTATTTCAAAAATGTTCTCGCATTCAACAATCATTTTGGAAGAGATGGTCGGTTGAATATCTAAATACTTTACAGCACAGACCTAAGTGGCTACTCCCTTCTCGCAATCTTCAGGTCAACGATCTCGTTCTTTTAAAGGAGGACAATGTTCCCCCTCTCAGCTGGCCAAGAGCCAGAGTAATGGAAGTATTTCCTGGATCTGACAACAAGGTCAGAGCAGTCAAAATACGCACTAACAGCGGACTTTTCACACGTCCAATCACCAAACTTTGTCTTCTGCCATTTGACCAGGAAGACAATAAAATTGTACGTAGTGTAATTCCGTAATTAGTTTCTACTCTTAGTATTTTATTCAATTTTGTTTTTTAATCATACAACCAACAACAGACTCTCCTCACTCGCTTAGCTTTATTTTGCTTCTCCTTATTTTACCCTTGTTTATTGAACGCGATCCGTTCAACGGGGGGGTAGTATGTTCAAATCTCTTTAAACTAAATTAAAAACATTTTCTCAAGGTGTTAAAAAGCAACCGAACTTGCAACCACTTTTAGATTGATCATTTGACATTTCATGTGATATGTTTCAAAAATGTTGAGTAGTTTAGTTTAGATATAGATAAAACCTGTTAAGTTTTAGCGTGTTATATTTTGTAAAAAAATCAGGATATCATTCTCCTGTAAGTCAGTGTCAAAAAATAAGTTTTTTGTATTGTCCCTATTATTTTGCCAGAGTCTTAGTTT
Source organism: Galerucella pusilla (assembly GCA_910591695.1). NCBI lineage: Eukaryota > Metazoa > Arthropoda > Insecta > Coleoptera > Chrysomelidae > Galerucella > Galerucella pusilla. The sequence goes on from CAJUYI010007968.1 coordinate 6,519, forward strand.
TTGATTCTGGTACCCAAATATATGTTTTGAAGATTCTCCAATCTTTATTTCATTCTATATACAAATTCTCTCAATCGAGAGTTTCGTGTAAATCACGACAAGTTCGTGAAACTTTAGTGTTTAGATCCTAAAAACCAGAGGATCTGACCAACAGGTACATTTCGAGCAAAGGTAAGGAAGGAAGGGGAGAAATCGGTAACTTCATGTTTCGACAGCCGAATTGCTTGAGCAATTTTATAGATCTCTTCATCCCACGATCTATGATCTTCATAACTATAAGATCGTATAGCTGTGACAATGGATTTGTTCACGCGCTCAGTGTGATTAATTTGGGGATGAAAGTTAGCATTATACCAAATCTTTTGAACTGAATATTTTTCCATAAGATTTTTGAACAAATGACTCGTGAACTGTTTACCATTATCGCAGGATACAATTTGAGGTATTCCAAAAATAAGAAAAACATGATTTTCTAAGAGATCCACAATAGAACGAGCGGTAGCCTGACGTAAGGGATGAACCAATACAAATTTCGTGAACCAGTCAACTACAACAAGTGCAAATTGATTACCTTTACGAGATCGGGGATATGGCCCTAAAAGATCACACGATATCAATTGAAAAGGGAAGTTAATGTTACGATACTGTCCCATTAATCCTGCTTGTGGCAAGTTAGATGGTTTACAAGATGCACATATTTTACAACAAGTAACATATTTATAAACTGATTTTCTAAGATTAGGCCAATAATAAATTTCAGAAATTCTCTCTAATGTTTTAAAAACACCGAAGTGAGAAGAAGTTGGACTACCCATGAAAATGATGTAAAATTTCACTTCGATTTTTAGTAGGAACGACAATTTTCCAATCGGAGACATTGCTAATTGGTCCAAATTTATTGAAGACATGTTTAAATAATATGTTATTCTCAACTCTAAAACTTGGGTATTTTTCCGGAAAATCCTGAACATGAGAAATCATGTCATTATACCATTTATCGGGATGTAAAGTAGATAAATCTAAAATACTAACTTCGGGTATACGAGATAATGCATCTGCTACCACAGTTCCGGTAGATCTACGGTGTACGATAGAGGAATCGTATTGCGACAATTGCAATATCCATCTAGCTAAGCGAGGAGAAGGTTTTTTAATGTTATTCAACCAAACCAGAGAAGAATGATCGGTAATTACGGTAAAATGACGACCTATAAGATAATATCTGAAATGATCAATCCCCAACAAAACTGCTAACAGTTCCTTTTCAGTAGTACTAAACTTCTTTTGACCCTTTGTGAGTTTCTTACTCATATAAGCTATGGGATGTTCGAGTCCATCTTTCGATTGAAAAAGAACACTTCCTACCCCAACGTCACTAGCATCTGTCATAAGGAAGAAAGGTTTGGTGAAATCGGGACTACTCAAGATAGGAGCGGTAGTTAAGACAGTTTTCACCTTTTCGAAAGCCTGATTTGCCTGGGATGTCCACGTAATAGATTGATGTTTCTTTCGCTCACTTAGAAGATCAGAAATTGGAGCAGATAAGGAAGAAAAATCTTTAAGAAACCGACGATAATACGAAACCATTCCCAAGAATCTACGCACCTGAGTGGCAGTTTTCGGAACAGGGTACTCACAAATAGCCGAAACCTTTTCAGGATCGGTAAGAAGACCATTTTCATCCACTACATAACCTAGATATCTAAGGGAAGAACGACAAAACTGATATTTATCTAAATTCACCGTCAAGCCGGCATCTCGGAGTTTCTCAAAAACACTCTAGAGAATTTCTATGTGTTTGTCAAAATCAGGAGTACAAATGATGATGTCATCCAGGTAATAAAAACAATACGGTTCTAAGGAAGGACCAATGACCATATCGATCAAACGACACATACTAGCAGGAGCGGAGACTAACCCAAAAGGAGTAGTGACATACTCGAATAAACCTTTACCCTTAACTGCAAAAGCTGTTTTTTTCCCGAGAAGATTTCTCTAACGGAATTTGATAAAATGCTTGCTTCAGGTCGATACTAGATATATAACGAGTATCTCGAAGTTGATTCAGTATAACTTCGATTGAAGGTAAGGGATAAGCATCTTTATTTAAAGTTATACTATTTAGTTTACGTCCATCAAAACACATTCTATATTTACCATCTCCCTTTTGAACCAACCAGATAGGGCTACAATATGAAGATTTACTTTCTTGAATTACACCTAATTCTAGCAAAGTATCGACTTCCTTTTCCAGGTAAGCTTGCATAGCCTGAGGTAAGGGATATTGGGTTTGTTTAAAAGGAGGAGAATTTCCGGTATCAATAACATGCTCTATCAAATGAGTTTTGCCGATTTTATCTGAAGGACTAATAGTTTTAAAGAGATCAATAGTTTTATTTAATTGACTAGTTTGATTAGGAGTTAAATGAGATATATCCCGAATTGTATTGACTACAGCCAACGAGAGTGAATTTACAGTTAAAGATAATTTAGAGAAATTTATTTTTACGTTAAAAATTTTAAGAAAGTCCATACCGAGAATAATATGTTTGACAGAAGGTATTAGATAAAATTTCATAAGCCTAGATATCTTGTCTGTGATGACATATGTTTCGATATAACCAAGAACGTCCTGCAACTTACCATCTGCAGTAGATATTTTTAAGTTATCATCGTTTAAGATAGGTACCGATAAGTTATGAATAAAATCTAATGCACGAGAACCAATCAATGAGATATTTGAACCAGTATCAACAAGACAAGAAATTGTTTAATCGAAAATTATGATATCGACATAAGGTCGATTATCATCTTTAACATTATAAAGCAGTGATCCTACATTTGCTAAAGACTTAGATTTCGAGTAAGAGACAATTGAATTTGATCTTAAATTCGTTTTATAGAAATTTTTAACAAATAAAAGCCATGAATTCCAGTCGGAGCGACTTACAGTAGGAACCTTTTCAAGATATGAGAGATTTTTTTTCCAGAACTGGAATTTATAGGATTTATCTGAGGTAACCTCAATTTTTGTCTTTTGCTGGTTTTTCCTGCGATTTTGCCTTTGTTTTGACGTTGGATTTTCCTGATGTTCCCGGTTTCTGAGCGATTGTGGTAGAGTGGGAAGCTCGACCATCGCTTTGTTCGTTTTTTGAACACTTTGGACATTTAGTTTTCACAGTATCAGGATGTCCACAACCAAAACAAAACAACTTCCTAGGAATTTGACAGTTATAATACATATGACCTGCTTGTTTGCAATTCCAGCAAGTCCAAGTAGAAGATACTACTGATATATTTTTCCGAGTTTGTTTGAAACAAGAGTTATCTTTAAAAGAGGTACTAGGTATGCTCAAATCTGGTTCAAGTAAATATTGACTGCTTCTATGATTGGATGTAGACTGTTGGTCCCAAGTTAATGTTTCCTCTAGTCGTTTACATTTGTCAGTCAAAATATCAACAGTATCAATATCAATTGAAGCTAGTGGTTGTGCATAATGGGGTAAGATATTTTTACGAATAATACGAATAATGGCACTTTCGCTTGGCTTATCATCAAGACGATTAAACGAACCACACATGGCGTTAATATATAAGGTAACTCTCTCATGTTGACCTTGCTTTCTAGCTTTAATTTCCTCAAGTAAATCATCTTGGTAGTTATAAGGCAAGAAATCTGATTTCAATTTGGTCACTAATTGTTCCCAATTTTGAACTTTACTTCTGTTAATTAGATACCAATTAAAAGCTTGATCGCTAAACAAATCAGCTGAGCTAGAAAACAATTCAGCATCCGTGATACCTCTCGAAATTTTAAGACAATTTACGCGTTCTAAAATACCAAGTACTGATTCTTTGGAATCAATTCCTGAGAATCTTATCCCCCATTTGTGTACAGGTACAGGTTTAGAAAAAGAAAAACTTTGACTTGTATTCACCGGAGTGGATTGTCTATCGGGATCAATAACATTGAGTTTGCTATCTAATTCACCTTCTAAGCAGAATATTTCTGTTGTGAAATGTTTTTTTACAAAAGAAGCAATGAAGAAATATGATATGGTATTATTAATTATTAAGGAAATTTTATTTATTTCCATTCATCAAAGGAAATCAAAGAAATAAAAAAAAACAATATATAAGTAACATACAAACTAAATTTTATTTTACTACTTATTTCAACCACAGAAGGCGATAAAGAAAATGTAATGAAAAAATGTAATCCGGAAATATAATATTCTAAGTTGGTATTTAGATTGAATTAATTAGTTAACTAAATATACATATTTTAAAGACTTCAACTCTATACATGTGAACCTTTTATCACCTGTATAAGAAAAACTAGAAAAAGAAAAAGAACAAGATACAAAAAAATATCATTGTATGTGTGTATCTATAAGTAAATGCAACTTACCATTCACATTGAATGCACTTTAGGAAAGATACATTTTTAAAGAAAAGATAAATTTTAAGAATTCAACTGAACTGTTTCATGGTTCACAGAAGAAAGAAGCTTATTCTCACTACTCGCTATTAAATTGTTGAACTATGCGATGAGCAATCGACATACGTTGTATATTCCTCTCCTGTTCACATGCTCCGCTTCGAGAAAGAATTTACATATTAGCAGTGTGTTCTTAATTTCTATCTCTCTATAAGAAAGAAGAATTTAAATATTTGACCAATATCAGTGTATACTGAACCTCACCAACGGAGATTATTCGTCGCACATTGTATGTAAAAATTTTGCCTTAATAATAATAATAATAATAATGTTTATTCAAAAATATTCTAAGTACAAATAAAAAATACAAATAAAATACAAATCTATCATATCTTACAAATAAACATGAAGAATCCCACTAAAACCGAGGTTGTGCGTGGGTGATCTGTTCATTTTTATATACATATATATATTGATATGGAAAATAGTATCATACATCACATACACCAAA
>CAJUYI010007969.1:0-11469 GCA_910591695.1 Galerucella pusilla
TCAACGGTGTCCCAATGCTGCTGCCAAGTTACTTTGGATTTTCTTTTAAACATTGATTTTAAATCCTTTCCAATAATTATATTGTTCGTGACGGTAGATGAAGTTGCGATTTTTGCCTGTTGGTCTGCAAGTTCGTTGCCCTCTATGTCAATGTGGGATGGTAACTAAATTAAAGTAACTGCCATTCCTTGGGATGAGATAAGTTGGTAGGAGTCATGTATAGATTGGACAATAGGATGTTCGGTAAATATATTTTGGATGGATAAAATTGAAGCAAGTGAGTCTGTACATATGGCTACAAGCTTATGAGGAGGAGATATTGAAATAATGGCCTATAGAATGCTGAAAAGTTCACCTGTATGAACATTACAAGTTGATGGGATTCGGCAAGATTTCATGGCAGTTCGTGACGTTGTTACAGCGCAGCCTACACCTGTTTCATTTTTTGATGCATCAGTGTATAATACTAAATCATATTGGTTACGGGTGATTATGTCATTAAATTCATTTTTAAATAATTGTTTGGGTGTTGTGTGCTTGTTGTATCTCATAAGGGATGTGTTAAATTTAGGAAGGTTGATAGTCCATGGGGGGTAGAGGGAATAGGGAAGGGTCTAGTTTGTTTGAGGTTAACTCCGTCAAGAAGCTGTGATAAAATCAAAGGGACCTGCTTTAATAATGGAATGGTTGAGAAGATGTGATATTTGTCAAGAGTTGATGTGAATAGTGGGTAGACAGGATTGAGAGGGTTAGACGATACGAAGGCTGCATAAGAAAGCAGTGGTTGCTGCCGTCTGACCCAAAGAGGGGGTTCATTAGCTTCGCAGTAAATGCTTTCTGCAGGGCTAGATCGGAAGGCGCCTAGACAGAGGCGTAGAGCTGTATTATGCACCGAGTTCAAGAGATTGAGATCAGGATTTGCGGCCGAGATTGTTTTTAATTGTTTAATTGTTTTAATTGTTAAATTGTTTTTGAAAATCATAGAATCGTAAGTATTTAAGGAGATCAGGGTATAAAGGAAGTTACGTGTAACATTGAAATACAGAATCATTAGTCAATCATAAAACATTCAAAATTTTTGTTTTTATCCCTATTGCCAACACATAACCTACAACAAATTATACTTGAAGAATACGAGAACTTCATCAATTTACTACTTTTCAGTATTCAGATTTTGAATTAGATTAGTTTTATGTGTAAATATTACTATCCTCTGATAAATATACCTAGTTTTAGGCAAACATGCCAAATATTGATAAATATACCAAAAAATATGAATGTCTCGGCAAGAGAATACCCATTTTTTTTCCTAAATTCCTCAACTATACAGAAAAAAAGACACTGTGGAAAGCAAATTTACGAATGCTAGCACAAAAAAGAGGAAAAGGGAAGCTTGGGAGACAATAACAAAGCAATTCAACGCTTGTGCTGAAGAGCCTAGAGATATGAAGCAATTAAAAACTTTGTATGAAAATTGTAAGAGGAAAGCTAGGAAGGATGGTGCAGAATAGAATGTAAGTCCTACTCAATAATTATTTATTATTTGCATAAGTACAAGTTTAAAATGATAATATATACTTCTTCATTTCAAACAGAATTCTTGTAGTGTCTCAAGAGTGCAAGTTTAAAAAAGAAATTACCTACTACTTTTTTGTTCTGTCAATCATTTTTATATTCTGGATACTATAAATTGTTTGCATAAACTCCTTTGCCATAAGTAAATTTATTTGGGATCTTTTGCAGAGAGCACAATATGAACAAGCAATGATCATGGAGATTGATGTTGAGGAGGATGAAGCACAAGCCGCAATACAGTTTGCAAAAGAAGAAGCTAAGATTCAAAAGGTGAGAAAATGATATGTGACCAATACATTTCAAAAACATAATATTTTTTAGAATTAGTACAATACATTCTGCTCAATTTCTAGATGGTGAAATTTTGATCTAAAATCATAATATTGTCAGCATTAACAATTTCAAAGTATATCAATATTTTGTAGAAAGGAACCAAAAATGTTTGGAATTCCTGACAATTCAATAAGAAATATGAGTTTATTATTCAATAAATACAATATTTCAACAAATTTTTTTATAATTTATACAATTATTACAAATTATATGTATTTAAGAGAGAAGACACTTGTTTGTACAAATACATCTCAAATAAGTGTGTCCTATCTTTTCCATTGTCTATGGTTCCAGAAAATCGATACTTATTTAATATAAATTTATGGACCTATCAGTAGAACTTTTTTTAACCATGATTTTATACTCGCTTCATAGATAGAAATTTTGAAAACTGGGGGAGGTGGCTGTGTTCCGGAAATCAGCAACACTAGTCAGCAGATACGGAGCATAGTGGGAGGTAATATTAAACCAAATGCCAACATGTATGATTCCGCTGCTGACTATTACAATGGTAATGTATTGTCTTGATGAATATTCATTATGTATAATTATTGTTTATATCTAAAATTTGCTTGAAGTTTATTTTAAAATATTATTTTAATAAACATTACTAATTAATTACCAATTTATGTTGCAGATGCTGAATACTCACCAATAATTATAGAAACAAATGCTTTTTTTCTTGTATTGACACATACACTTTTTTACTTTTCAGACATGGAGCCAATTTTAGTGACTGAAGTCACTTCTGTTAACCCTAGCCCTACCTCCATGCCCATTTCACCAGAACCAACCCCTTTGACTTTACCAACCCCAAAGCCTGTATTCCGTGCCCGGCAAAATAAAATGAAAATTAATATAAATATTGGTTCGGAGGCATTGAAAAAAAAAATATTTTAAGCAAAAATTAAGGAACGCCCAGTATGAGGCAATGTCTCAAAAGTCCTTATTCCAGTTACAAAGACAAAGCTTAATGTGGGAATTCAAAATTAAAAATAAAAATAAAATTGGGTACGCACTTCTACAATTTCATCTCGGGTCGATGGCATTTTAATTTCTTCTCGCCCTAATAGTGCAATATAGTGCGTAACTCTTTTAATTATTCATGACACTGAGGGCTGCGAAATATTGACAATGTCTTCAATACAATTTTGAAATGCAACAGTTGCATAAAATCTCAATGCAAGAAGTAATTGAGCCATTGGTTCTATGGATTGGTTACCATGAACTTTTAGTTCCAGATGATTACTAATTCTACCTAAAATATTTAACACAATGTCTTTACGAAAACGAAATCTGGCCTTAAAATCAACATCGTCATATTTCTCAAATACGGGGTCTTATAAATCGAATTCTTCGATATCTTGGTTCCTCTTCTCCATCACTATTCTCCGATAAAGAAGATAATGTTTGATATGCTGACTCAAATAGGTAATAGGGGGTTAAAATAGAATGCTTTGAATTGGTTTAGCGGACTGTATTTCTTAGTTGTTGCTTGGCGCAAAACAGAATCTGAATAAAGGTATATAATACCTTTGCGGTTTCGTATTTTCAGCGACGTTGCCGCATTTACAAATATTTCTTAAAATACATGAAAAGTAAAATTGTACATACTCCCCCCTTTGAAGGGTACCTTCAAAATTAATAATGATTGTTATACATAAAAATAAACATTCATTGCAAATATAACAAATATAACTATGATGGAACTTTTAATAACAGTTAATTGTCTGTTTCGTCTTGTAATGGTAACTTGCACAAGTGGCGCACTGATCTCAAAACACTTCCTTTTGATGTTTTAACTTCTGCTGTGCGAGCTACATCATCCTTGCCTTTGATTAATCTGGAAATTCTACCAATAGACCACTTGTAAGGAGGCTGTTTATCGTTTTTTATTAGCACTAAACAGCCTTCATTGACATCTGAAGGTGTTGTCTTCCATTTATATTGGGTATGTAGTTGTGATACATACTGTTTTGAAAAATGTGCCCAGAGCTGTTGAGTCAATTTCTGGATATGTTGAATTTTTGATAATTTGAATGAGCTGATATGTTGCAATTCAGGTTCCGGAATGAAAGCAGGAGAACGGCCAAGAAGGAAATGTGAAGGAGCAATTGGCATTAAATCATTAGGGTCGTTTGACATATCAAATAACGGTCTAGAATTGAGATTACCTTCAACTTGAATGACCAAAAAGTTGTAGGAATACCCCTTTCTAGAGGTAAAACGTGATAGACAGGCCAAAAAGTTCTCAGTAGTTAAATTAGATATGATTTCTAAATGTACAGCTTCAGTACATAAGCACACAAAAATGCATAAATAACATTTAGTTAGGCTAGCTCCTTTCCCCTGTTTATTTGAAATTAAGAATGGACCTGCATAGACAATACCGGTTATTTCAAAAGGGAATTCAAATTTCAAACGGCTATCTGGGTGCCGATTCTCGGGCCAGGGAACAGCGCTCCCTGAGAGGAGAGATCTTTTGTCCTTGTCACTGAAATGACTGAGTAATCAAACGAAATAATGACAAAAAATGTGTTCTCTTGGGGAGCGCTGTTCCCTTGACCGAGAATCAACACCCAGGTAGACTCGACATAGGCGAAACTAGTGGGGTAGGATTAAATCGGAAACATGTTAAAAAGCTCTTAACAGTTTTCTTTACAAGATTACGACCTCTAATAGGCCAATAAAACTGTCTAACTGAGGCTAATAACAATAGGGGACCTGGATGCAGAAGAATCTTATGCTTGTGTTCAAAAATTAATTTAGTATATGGATGATTTGAATGCAAAAAAATGTGGTGCTTTACGTCACAACTCGAATATGTATTTTTTAGGCACCTCCGACACGCATGAGACCTTTATCATCTATAAAAGGAGTTAAGGAAGGAAGCTTATGCTTTCTATCTAACAAGGAATTACTAGATGACACTTTAATTTCTAAACCGAAGCTTGCAGATTGAGCAAGACAAAGGAGCGAAATGTTGGCTTCTTCTAGTTCATGCGCAGTAATTGGACCACTGACTAGGGGTTTATTATCTCTCTTTCTTTTAAGATTACAAATAAATCGAATACATAAAGCAGTAGTTCGTTTTAACTTGGATACTTGGATAGACAAGAATATTAAGTAAATAAAGGGAAATGATCTATATCCACAAACTGTAGGATAGCAGCTTTCTTTTCGTCTCTGGTAATCTGTCAATGGGAATAAATTGATTTATTATAGGAAAATTAGAACCAGAAATTTTAAGTAACTCAGGTCCCGTCCACCACAAAGTGGAGTCGAGTAGGATCTCTACAGGTACACCACGCGAGGCTAGGTCAGCTGGATTCTCCTTTGTGTTGACATATCTCCAATCCTCTAAATTGGTTAGAGATTGAATTTTGGATACCCTATTCGAGACAAGAACTTGTAATAAACTAGGTTCTGTTCTTATCCAACTGAGAGCCACTTGTGAATCCGACCACATGAATATCGGAACTTGTAGTGAGAGTGCGCCTTTAACAAGGTCAACTAGTTGTGCTCCTAGTAGAGAAGCACATAATTCTAGCTTGGGAATTGTAATTGTCTTAAGAGGAGACACTTTACTCTTAGCACATAGTATATGTGACTGAAATTCATTTATACTATTTCTGCTTCTTAAATATACAACAGCTGCATATGCATCCTTTGATGCATCGCAAAAACAATGCAATTCAATAAGATTTAAATCCTTAGGTTTGCAATTTCTAGTAATATCTGAATTTTGAAGTTTACTTAATTACCTTTTGGTAATAGTAATTTTATCATTGTATGTGAATTGTCCAGTATTATATTGTAAAGTGTCTGTGTCTTGTAAAGTGTCCATTGAACTCCTTGGAAAGGATCCAGAGGTGTATCCACAGTAGCAGCTGGGGAAAAAGGTACATTGGTCACAACCTGTTGCTTTATAAGTGCATCTGGTAATACTATACCACCAGCTTTAGTTTTTACCCGCGTTAAATTCAAAGACCATATGTCAATAAACGCCCCACCAGTATATTTAGGATTGGCAACAAAAAGTGGGTGGATGACAGCAGATGTGTTCCCTAACATTTTATCAAACATACACTGTCTTCAAAAGAAAACCCAATGTTGCTAATAATGGTTAACCATTCCAGTCACATATGCATTGAAGTAATAAATTTAGCAAAAGAAAATGGTATAACAATAGTTACACTTCCACCCCATTGCAGTGGGAAATTACAACCACTAGATGTTTCCTGCTATTTTCCATTCAAAACATATTATGCTGTTGCCGTAGATTCCTTGCAAAAACAAAATCCAGGAAAGGTTTGGTCAATCTTTAATATCGCTGGTTGCGTAAATGAAGCACATCAAAAGACCATGATTCCAACCACAATTATTAATGGTTCTAGGAAAACGGGAATTTTTCCATATAATCGGAATTTGTTTACCGAAGCAGATTATCTGGCCAGTTTTGTAACGGACAGACCGAATCCTCAGCATTCAGATAATCAAGAGATGATCGATCCGGAATTCAAAGGGTATCCAAAAGCAGGCCCTAGAAAGATGATAGGAAAAAAAGGAAATCTGGACGAAGCATGATCGCCACAGACACTCCAGAAAAAGATCTTATTGAAAACGCAGCACGTGAGGCTGCTACCAGAAATTCTAAAAATAGCATTGCTAAAAAAAAGCAACTAAAAAATTATTTGTCAAAGAGCGAATCGAAAAGTCTAGTGATGAAGATGATGTTCTCGATGAATGGTCTTCTGCATCTTCAAGTGGAGGGTGATTTGACCCTGACCGTGACCATATAAAACAGGAAAATTCTGTAGATCTATCTGCAACAGTAGAGTCGGTAAAAGAGAATGACTTTGTGTTGGTTGAGATCACAGATAAGAAAAAAGTTTATTATATTGGCCAAGTCACTATAGAAAAAAATGATGAAGATGCGGTAGAAATTTCGTTTTTAAGAAAAAATACTAAAGTAGCTGAAACTTTTTGCTACCCCCAAGTTAACCCTGGAGTGGACGCGTCGGGTCCTCCGGCCCAAGGAGACTTTAATATTGTTGATGCTTTTGCCATAGAGGACATTGAGGTCTGTGCGCCTCAGTACCTTCAAGTTAGATTAGAATGTACGCTAATTAGTGGTTTCAACGCTGTGAAGTGAATAGTATAGGTTCTAGGAGTGATATCGGTCTATTGGACCCAACGCGTCTGTTTGTGTAAGTTTTATTGTTGTGCACCAAAGTGATTCATATTATAAAATAGCTACACACAGGTACTAAAACTATTTTTTTCTTTAGAATAATATATCCTTACGTTAGAGAGAAAGTGAGTTGATTTCATACCAAGAGAAATTAGACAATCTGCAGAGACATTTACTGGAACTGAAATGGTGATGACAGTGTCAGTAATGAGAAATAAACGTGGCAGATACGCATTCTGCAAAGATCGCAAAACGCGATACAAGTGCCGTATTTGTCAAAAATTCATTTGTTTAGAGCATACTGTATGTGTGTGCCAAGTTTGTGCAATGACATTTGCGGAATAACATTTCTACAGGGTGTTCAGTGCAACCTTACCAAAAAATATTGTTTATGTGAATCTTGGTTTAATTTTTTTTTTAAGAATCAAAATATTTTTGCTTGCAGTTTTTTATGTTCTTTTCTAACTACATTAGAACCACTTGATACAATTTTTTAAGAATATCTTTGATATTGAGAAATATTAGGTTTTTGTTTTTGGGTATGTGGGACCCAACGCGTCCCTTCTTGTAAAATAATATCACGCGTCCACTCCAGGGTTAAAGACATTGCATACGTTAATATTATTGATGTGGAATTAATATTACGTCCTCCAGACCACAAGCAAGGGACCAAAAAAACGCAGAGTTTCCTAATTTTTGGAATGTCATTTACACATCTAGATGTACGTTAATAAATAGGAATAGATATTATTATACTCATGTATTTTTCGATATATTGTTTCAGAATATTTTTTTTAAATTTTAATACTCATTCCTCTTCGTTAGTAGAAAATTTTCTAATGTTTCACTGTGCCCGCTGCTTTGTTCCACACTACCCCACGAATGGGGCACAGTAAAACAAAGTACATGCTTTTGAAGAAATAGATATCAAAAATTAGGTTTCCACTTTTTCCTCGATTTCGAACCAGTCATATATGTTGAATACATACCAAAATATAGTCCCATCAAAAAAATATTATAAATTGTAGTACGTAAGTTTATGGGCCACAAAAGGTATTTTTTGTTTCAATGTGCCCGACCTTACCTATGTGCCGATATCCAGCAATTGTTTAGAATACATACCAAAATATAATCCCATTAAAAAAATATTATAAATTGTAGTACGTAAGTTTATAGGCCACAAAAGGTATTTTTTGTTTCAATGTGCCCCACCTTACCTATGTGCCGATATCCAGCAATTGTTTAGAATGATATAATTAGATCCAACGCAGCGGCATTTACAGAACATTCTTTGGTGCGATGATTCAGCAGAATGCTTCCAATGTATCGAACTTTCTCGTCTTGGTTTTGGACAAACGTGTGCTCCCTTTCTCGCCTTCAGGCTCCTAAAGGACATCGCTTTGAAAAATCCCGAATTCTGTGAAGCTCCATATGCAATTTTGTTTCCGGCTTACATGGACAACACTTTAAGTGGCACAGATGACGCAAGTCAATTAGAAAAACTCTACATCGATTTAAATACTGTACTAAATAAGCACAGTTTCTTGCTTCATAAATGGCAAACAAACTTCCACGACTTTCTAGCAAAAATATCTCTAGTTCCTTCAACGGAACTAGATTTAAACTTGAATAACTTTCCTAATGAAATTTTAGGTCTCAGATGGAACCATATAGTTCAGTAACTGAAGGGGCTAACCTATCAATATATTTGTCCAATAATTTTTTTTTGGCTTGATTTGTAGGTCTTGACAGGTACTTCAAAGGGAGAAAAAGTTCTTCAAGATTGCGCCTTGGCTAAGGTTCCAAAATGGCCCCTAACGTCCCCCAAAAAACGGTTTTCCGCCATTATCTCCCGAAATATGCAATTTGGAGAATTTTTGTTCGGGTGAAAAGTTAAGGTCGTTAAATTATCTACAAAAATGGTCCCCATCATTTTTTTCCAGAATGCAATACTTTTCGAGATACTCGCATCCAAACGTCCCCCGTCTATAAAATTAACTTGTAAACCGGCGGACAAATTCTTCCATAACTCGGTCAAAAATTAATATTTTTCGATGATTTAAAGTTCATTGTAATGGAAATATCCGAAGGTATCAATATGTGTACCTTAAACCCCGTTCTCGCCCGTCGAGGACATTGCAAAAAGTGGCCAATGTTATTTTTCCTCAATATTTTGGCCTCTTCCACTAAATCATTGACATTTTATTTATTTTAAATGGTTTATTATCCCTTGTTTTTTCAAATGGGGTCTGGGGAGGTCCTGAATGTTCCTAGAAATTTTTTTTCAGTATTTTTGTGGCGTTTCAATAAAAAGTTTATTTATTTATTTACATTTTTCAGTCGTTTTCGGAGTTCTCACAAATCTTGTAAACAAGCGAAAATAAAGAACTAATGTTCAATTATTTTGTTATTAAATGCACACCATTTGAAAGCTTACTATGTCTACTCTCTGAACCAATATTTTTATTCGGAATACAATGCACTCATTTTTCAGGGACCGGGAAAATTTAAAAGATTTGTGAGAACTCCGAAAACGACTGAAAAATGCAAATAAATAAATAAACTTTTTATTGAAACGCCACAAAGATACTGAAAATTATTATCCCGTTTGATAGCCGCAAAATCGCGGGTTAATCCATTGAACGCTAAGGCCCGGTTGTACAATGAATAGTTCAACGTCAGATCCCTTGAACTGCAGTTCACTGTTAAACGCCGTTCAGAATCCTGAGCATTGTACAATAATAAGTTTCTGTACTACGGTAGAAATAGGTTCACTGTGGCATTGCCAAACAACGAGAAAAAGAGTATATGCAGAACTTAACCTATAAAATAATTTTTTTATATTTTTATTTTGTTCTTGGAGTTTCGAAGTTATCCAGATTGTTTGTATTGTATTTATAATTTACTGCTGCCCTGTTATAATAATGGAGAAAAAAAACAGTAGGGCAAGTAACTTCTCAGCAAGAGAAGTAGATACTTTAATTAATTTGGTTAAAGTGTATAAAAATGAGGTAGAGTGCAAAAAACAGATACTGACACCAACAAAATAAAAGCCGATGCATGGGAAAAAATTTATAATGAATTCAATAGTATTCTGGGAGATCCTCATAGAACGATTAAAGTTCTAAAAAATAAATATGAAAATATGAAGAAGCGCACTAAGCAAAAATTTGCTGACAATAAGATATATGTTTCTGGAACTGGAGGAGGACCATATGAGGATGTTGTTTTAACGGACACAGACAGTGACCTACATGAGATTTTAGGCTCCCAGTTAACAGGGCTTACCTCCAAGTATGATAATGATGCCACTGCAGGTTAGTTATAATGTTTTCAAGTTTATTTTAAAGGTATTTATTGTGTTTTTTTTT
The DNA here is from genome assembly GCA_910591695.1 of Galerucella pusilla. NCBI lineage: Eukaryota > Metazoa > Arthropoda > Insecta > Coleoptera > Chrysomelidae > Galerucella > Galerucella pusilla. Next base: position 10,474 of record CAJUYI010007969.1, read on the forward strand.
TAGGATCTATTATAATTGAATTTGAAAATAATTCAGCTGAAGAGGACATTGGTGACGATCCAGAAGAAATTCCTTTAAAAAAAAGAAAAAGGGATATGTTGCAGTCACCAAGTGGTTCAAATTATGTAGGCCAAAATGACACCCCCATAACATCCCAGAACATGCCCTTGACAACTAGAGACAGTAATTTGGAAAACTGTAGAATTCTGTCCTCTAATTGTTGTGCAGAATCTTCCAGCACTGATTGGGAGGCATATACACCGGCTATGTTAAAAAAGCCATTGTCTGTTCCCTTACATCAGACAGAAAATAAAAAGTCTACATCTTATAAGCTTAGCGCTAAATTGGAAGACTGGGTTAAAAATAAAACAAAATACGGAGAAAAAGCTTTCAATGAAAAGCATGAATTAACAATTAGGCAAATGAAGGAAAAACATCAGCTAGAGATGGCCATTCAAAAGGAAGAATCCCATGCAAGACTGAAGTTTCTTGAAGAAGAACATATGTGGAAATGAAAATATTAGAAAAACAAAATAGTCAAAAATAGTGAATGAACATATTATGTATTTCATTATTTTTAAATGTAGATGTAGTTAGTTTTTAATTGTTGTTTTTTGAGTTCCTGAAATTCGACCGCCTACTTTTTTTCCTAGGGAAATTGGTAGAATTTCATGATTTTCCAATTTAACAGTAAACCATTTTGTTTCTTAAACTTTAAAACCCTGTATTTTGGAAAGGGTTCATTTACGGACATCAGTTCTCTGCCTCCATGGTTTTATTTGGTACAAGAAATGTGCACTCAAGCATCGTGAAATTTCAGGACACCCAGTATTCTTATATTACTTGTGCGATACTCAGTTTGTAGTTTTTTCTCAATAAATACTAGAGTTCATTCTTTTTTCAATTTCTTGGGAAATTAAACCACAATATTTTTAAATTCTTTATTTCAAACGTTTCGGTAGCGTTCCAGCTACCGTTGTCAAGAAAAAATAAGTA
>CAJUYI010007970.1:0-11465 GCA_910591695.1 Galerucella pusilla
CGCCTCGGCCTCGGCTTTAGTTGCGTATACAGCCATTTGTTCATTGAATTTTCGTTATTGCAGATATTTTATTTTCTATATAGATAACGCTTCACTTCAACAAAGCTCTCGCATTTACGCGATTTTTTATACCTGCTTGATCAAGGTTCATAAATACAGAGACCTGTTAGTTCAAATTAAAAGTTCACACTTCATCTATCTCTGGAATTAACGACGAAACGTGTTTCCCCCTTTTTGTTTCACTAAATTTATCACAGAGATATTACAGCGGTCGAAATATTACAATGCTTGTGGACGTGCAGACTGTAAACTCCATAGAAGCTAAGGAATATCGAGTTAAGTTGAGATTTTTTGGTCAGAAAATTGTAAATTTAATATTTTTCCTTTTATCTTAACTTTTGTATGCCCTTTTGCTTGATACGTTTGCAATTTTTGTCTCCAAAGTTGGGGTAAAAGCTGACTGTGCTCTTCAAGGCTTTTTGTAACTCTAAAATTTCTGTTTACAGCTTTAACTGCTTTAACTGCCTCTATTGCTCGATTTGACACTGCACCACGATAGTGCGTGTGTCGCTTCGTCAAATATCTTACAATATATAAAAAATTTGTTCAGTTTTAGTCTGTCCAACTCTAAAAACCAAACTACCTACAAGCATATAACATTATTATATTAAGTTGCATGCATAAACTTCAAAGGGAAAAGGGTGTCAAAGCAAAATGTGATTTCCAATCAAGTGTTATAATTGCACAGAGTCTTTAGCAAACCACCGCTTTTTGTGTCAATGCCTTTTTCCACAAATTCAACGAAGCAAATGGAAGTTCGAATAAGGGAGAACCAACTCTATATTGGGGAATGAATTTCTAAAATAACTCTTTCTAGTAGAAAGGTTTATTTGTTGAAATCATAATTACTCCAATGGAAGATAAAAGTAATTTCTAGTTATCAAAGCTCTTAATACTTTTAAAGGATGTTTCACAATAAAAATGTTCTTCCTTTCAACCTTCTCTCCTTGGCGGAAATTTACGCCATTATTTCGTGTGTTGAGAGAGTGAATCAAGTCAATCTCATACATAGAACAATAAAAATTTTCTCGGACAGTTAAGCAGCTTTGAAAGCACTTAGCTCTCATCTTGTAACGTCAAAATTGGTTTTAGACTGCCAAAAAAGACTCTCCTCTATAGGAGAACTCAATCAAGTATTGCTGTTCTGGATCCCTGGTCATTCTAACATGGAAGGAAACGAGAAGGCAGACTCTCTTTCAAGGGAGGGAGATGCACGTGTTTCTTTCGGACCAGAACCTACAATGTCTCCAAACAAATGTTAGACTACACTGTCATCTGAATCATCATATGCTAAAACTTGGACTGTCGGAAGATCCGGCTTGCCGTCTTTGTCTGGAAGATGATGAAACAGCAGAGCATCTGATGTTTGGCAGGGTCTCTCTCTCTCGCCCTCCGACCTGAAATATCATTCACCAAATAAACTAATTGGTTTTGTTAAGAAGCTGAGTTTGTTTGGTCAAATCTGAATAGAATAGACTCTTGCCAGTTGTAGTGGAGGGTTTTATAGACCCACCCACCACACACCTAACCCAACTTAACCTTGTTCAAATATAAATTACTGCAGGTTCTACTTTTCTGGGGCTCTTGTTCAAATTATAGAAAAGGGAAATTCTTAAGGTACGTCTATGATTCAAGCAGTATTGAGAATTCAGATTTTGAACTCCTCTTGCTCTATTTATTTTGAAACTCGTTTTCTTGGTTGGAAAAGACATTCATTTTATATCTGGAAGACCCATTCACCCACGAATCTGGTCAATGTCACAACTATACACCCATCTTCACTTGAAATTAAAAAAGAAACCGTTACTTTGTGAACGTACTGTATTTTTGTGGGTGAATTTGAAGACAAAACGATGGTTGTGTTGAATTTTAGCTGTCGACTTGTTGTGATAAATGGCGTTGGTCTTTTTTCTAATTAAAAATGGATCTATCGACCAAATACTTTTCTCTCTTTCTTTGGCTCATTATTAAACTATTAAAAATTGAAAAGAAAAAAATACAACTAACTAATGACCGTCCAATGACATCGTGTAATTAAACGGAAGAAAAATGTTTTCTAAAACATAATAAACATCTCATTCTTTGAAAGGTTTCTGTGCGAACTTCGACAGAGGCGTAGGCTTTATTTAAATATGAAATAATTACAATTTGATGATTATAATTACTCATATTTTGTTGAGTCACGACCATCTAAGAAACTAAAAAAAATAATGTTCCATAGTTATCAATCGTATACTTCCCAAGTTAATTTTTTTTAATAATTTCACATTCTTTTAATATCTACTACGGCACTGTATCTCTTCAAATGTAATTTACTCTCCATTTCCATTGTTAAATCTTTTGGTTGTGGCTAAAGACACCGTGTTTCATTTTTTTTTAATTAATTAACTCGGCAAAACAAATGAGTTTTAAGATTTCTTCTTGTGCTTTATCTCTTGTTTTTTTTAGGGCAGGCGTCGCAGTCGCTATGTATAATTAATAATATTTTTATCCAAACAAAATTGGGGAATTATTTTTTTTAATTATCATTGGCATTTTTTTTAAATCCTTTGGGTTTTAGTTGATGTAAGTCTTTTTAATGCAATTAATCAATTGATAATTAGGAATTTACTAAGGTGGGTTAAAGGGCACGATAGGAGTAAAGGTTACTCCCAAATTTTAAAATAAAATTCAAATTTCAATGCACTTTCCCCCCACAACCCGAGGATTTCCGAACGCTACCGATGATACGTGTGATGTCATATCTCTTGTGTTTACTTATGTCAATATGGCCGGTAATGCATTAGGTTATGTGTATTTGTGTGTTTATATTGTATTTCAATCAACTATTAATTGCTTCATCGACGTGAAAATATCATTTATATGTTTGTTTGAGACCATTACGTGTTTGTGTGTGCTTTTTTTATTTCTAAAAGTCAACGTAAAGTGGAAAGTGGTGATAAACATTCGATATTTCCGAGGATATTTCAAAACTTTTGGAAGAATATATTTTATTTACTAGTTCAGTGTTCAGTGACGATTCTTTCATATTTTGTGAGTAAAGATATGGCTAGCGAAGGTTTTGTAAAAGCACAAACTGATAACTTGCCCAAAGTAGACTCATTTATGCTGCTTGAATTTATATGAAGTCAAACAGCTGCTTTAATGCAGAGGAAATAAGAGGAGTTAAAGCATTATCGAAAGTACGATTTAAACTATGTTTTATTTATATAATATATACCAACCATATTTCGAAGTGTGGTAAGAAAGTGATGTTTTTATGGTTGATTCCTGAACATATGAGTACATAACCTCAAACTATTTAAGAATAAAAATTACCAGCATAGAAGTAGGTACTTACATTAAAATGGTCTTCACAAACAAAAGTAATGCCCTTCTCTTAAGTGTATTTTTGCTTGCGCCACCAGGTAAAGTAACAAATATATTGCCTGGAGTTTTAATAGACGTTGATTTACACTCTGGAAAAATGCAATACTTTCAGCTCATAGCTTTCAGAAACAAATTAGGTCACAAAAACTCAGAGCGTGATACACGAATGAGAACGTAAACAAATGGAGTGACGTCAACGGATGGGGCAGCCATCTTTATGACGTAAAGCGCGTTTTGGCGAACTTTCAAATTTTATGATTTTTAAAGTGGTTTTAAAAGTAAAGTTTATATTTTTTTGAAAAAATAGGCATGTAAGGTGTTAGGAGACCTGATAAAGCGTCAATTCCCACCAATAGCAATTTATGCTTGTACCCCATTGCGGAACTAGCCAAATGTTACACCCATGCTCAGTCCCTTAAGAGATGGGAAGGAACTAAAGGATGCAGTTTTGCCAGGATCACCCAGAGCTACCCTGGAAAGCTGGCGCCGAAGAAATGTTTGATCATGACCAGGAAAAACCTACGTTTAACAGTAGGATTTCTGACTGGCCACAGTCAACTAAGGAAACACCTCCATACTATGGGGCTAGTGGACACACCTCTATGCAGGATGTGTGAACAGGACGATGAAGCTGTCAGGCATGTCCGGAGTTATCGTCAATAAGAGAGTGTGTGTTGGGTGAGTCTAAGTGCTTTAAGCCTACACTCACTCTCCCTATTTTACAGATACAGAGATACAGATACCTACAACAACATGAAACGATTGTCTAAAAATACCATCTTTATTATGAGAAAATTCTTAAAAACGTCCATCCATCAAATTGAGAAATAATATCACCCCATTTATGTAGATCTGTGATTCAAACTTTGCACAAAGTCTAACCTATAATTACGAACACCAAAAAACTAGGGTAAAATCCGCCAGTCATAACTCTAATGTAATATTTTAGTTTTAAAAAAGGACCAGCTGTGTTTAGTCGATTGAATTTGACCCCTGAATCGGTATAATATACTTTTCTAGGTTCTGTTTTTTTAATTTCGTTCTTATAATATGTTTATACGTAGTAGAAAGCTACAATTATGACGCGTCCATTATTTTTCGATGAAAAAGTTCATTTAGAGAGTAGGATTGAGGCTTAGAAACTTCTTATGAACACGTACTGATTCAAAAAATCGTAGAGCATGTAATATTGGGAATTTTGAGCCGAAATTTTAGACACATATTCTCAAAAATCAACAAATATGGAAGGATATAATATTTTTTCTGCTAATTTCCATATCTACCAGCGTAGATCATTAAAAAATCTTTTGTTTGAAAGCAAATAAAAAATAAAAGCATCGTCGACCCACCCTGCGAATTCCTTTTTCGTTGGTACTCATGTAAATCAAAATACCGACCAGTTAAAAGTTGTTATTTGCACGCAACTACCCACAAGGAGATATTTTATTTGACACTGTATGTACAAACAGAAATGATATAAATATTGTATTCAGTAGCTATCCACAGGAGGTAGTCGTGAATCAAGCGGCTTCTATTTATAATATTCCAGCCGACATTAGGCTACATTAACCAGTGAACCGATACCTATTCATACAGGGATTACCAACCTTTCGGCATGTTGGAGAATCGATTCTTTTCCTAAAAAGGTGCAAGTACTATCACCTTTTAAACCTCGATGGTGACAACAGATAGGCACTTATAGGACTTTTGTCATTTTACGCTTACGTAATTTTTTTCTTCCGATGCCATTAGTGCACGATTTCAAATCTGATTTTAATGAGTGGAGACGTATAAAAGGGATCTTTTTTTTTTGAGAAGCTTTGTGTTCAACACTTTGGAGCGTACTGTATCTTAAAAGCGATTATATATAAAAACAGATGTATGAGAAAACTATGTAGAATATAATTTTTGGGAAAATAAACAAATTTATGTAGAAAAAAGTTTGAGGGAGAAAATATTCCGTATTTCTGTAGTTATCCTGTGTTTGAGGTCTACAATGTTAGTTGGTTGTGTTACATATACTTTGTTCTTGAGATAACCCCACAGAAAAAAATCTAACGGCATAAGGTCTGGCGATCTAGCTTGCCACTCAATAGTACCTCTTCGTCCAATTCATTTATTGGGGAACATTTCATCCAAATAAGTTCTTACCATTAAAGCATAATGGGGTGTTGCCCCGTCTCATTCGGTAAGTTCGGATCTATTGCGTTGGGTCACGCATGAATAACTTCATTTCTAAGCATATTTAAATCTTTTTCAGCTGTCAAATTTCCATCTATCAATATAGGACCAATAATGGTCGTCTATGATACCGTCCCAAACGTTCACAAATTTGAGGGTACTGAGTATGTGTTTCACGCATCCAATTAGGATTCTCTGCTGACCAATATCTACAGTTCTGTCGGTTTACCTCTCCATTCAATGTGAATGTTGATTCGTCAGAAAAAAAGAATGGTACCAAGAGCTATCTCATTTCTGTTCAGCTTATTCATCAATCTTTCGCAGAAATCCATCCTACGATCTGGATCGTCTTCTGTTAACTCCTGCACAAAAGTTAATTTGTAGAGATGAAGTTTTTCTTTATGAAGACATGTATGACTAACATTATTTTCACAGGCAATTTGACGTGTACTTGAAGTTGGATTCTCTTCGACACTTAACAAAATATCCATTTTCACATCATCTTCAACTAAGTGTGGTTTTCTTTTCAATGGTTTGACATGTCCAAGTTCTCTGAATTGTGCATGAATTTTAGACACAGTACTTTGTGAAATATTAGGCAATTCGGGATACCTGTGATTAAATAAGTTTGCCACTTCAACTTGACTTCTGCAGTTATCCCCATACCCGATCATCATTAAAATCTCAATTCGGTGAGTCTCAGTTAAATATTTCGACAAGGAAAGAGTGTTTGACAAAGATTTTACTTTTTCAGTATAAACTGTCAACATATCAACAACTGACAGAATAGAAAACAATCCACATTATTTACCGATTTAAAACAATCCACATTATTTACCGATTTTATCTAATTATTGGCGTTTTTAGGCAATTTTTAGGTATTAATGATAAAATTCATGGGCGTAGCAGGTTTTGTTTAATATACAAGTACGTCTAATAATTAGTTAGTTTAGATTTTTGATAAATCTATATTTAGCTAATTTAAAAAAGTACCAATAAATTATTAATTTTAAAATTTCACCTTGTATATATTGATATTAAACGGTGATTCTTATCATAAGTTACTAATTTAGGACAATAAATTATTGACAGCTTTCCTTCATTAATATATTTTATTAACTGACTTTTTATCTAACATTACATATAATCAATATAACCTTGATAAACTATAAAATGAATATTAAGGAGACTAGAAAAAACACTAGCTCCAACACCTTCCCTCATTTGATAGTTTGACTAATCCCATACTATCTCGAAGCTTTTCTAAACGGGGTCTAAATATAGGTTTCGTCAAAGCATCAGCTACTTGCAATGTAGTGGATATCTTCTTGATATCTAGCATCTCATTACACACCATTTCTCGCACGAAGAAGTGTCTCGTTCTGGATTCTGGATTCTGAGCTAGCTTGATTGCGGCTTCATTATCTACCATCACTGAAGGAATCTCATTTAGCTCGAGGATTTCTTCATAGAGTCTCCTCAACCACACAACTTCTTTTGCGGCTTCGCTCGCAGCGACTATCTCAGCCTCAGTCGTTGATATGGCTACAGAAGGTTGACGTTGACTTATCCAAGATACAGCAGAAGAAGCATACATGCAGATAACCCCAGTAGTAGAACGACCGGTTGTTAAATCACCAGCATGATCTGCATCGCTAAAGGCTTCCAAAAATCTTCCAGTGCCTGCCACATACTTCAGTCCAAAATGAAGGGTTCCTTCGTGGGGTTTTCAAGATTTCTTGATGCTATGCCTACTGCATAAGCCAAGTCGGGTCTTGTTCCTGTCATTAAGTATAGAAGAGCACCAACTGCTTCTCTGTATGGAAAATTTTCAGTTGATACTTTGATATACGTTGTTACACTAGCTCCAACAGTATAATTCATTATTGACCATACATTATTTAGATTGTTGGAATCGGATCATTAAGAGGATTTCAAAAATATGCAAATATACAGGGTGTTTTATTAAAAAAAACAATACCGACTATGGCATACTTGCGTGAACCACCCTATACATCTAAATTTATGTTTACATACGCACAACTCAATTCAAGAGTTGACGTTTCTCGGCATTTTTTATAATTTTCTGAAATAATGACATAAAGAATTTTAAATATCTTCTGTATGTTCCTTGTGGTATATTTTTCATTATTTTCTTTAATTTCTTGGGAAATTAAACCACAATATTTTTGAATTCTTTATTTCAACGTTTCGGTAGCGTTCCAGCTACCGTTGTCAAGATAGCATCATAAGTTTTTATCCAGGTTTTCTTATGATTTATAATTTGAATAGTTGTTAATCGATACACATTTCAATACACAAAATCACAAAACTGAGTATACATATTTCAAAAACTTAAATATTCATACACAAAAAAACTATTAAGAAACGCGTTTTATTAACAACATTTCCAATATAAGCGAAAGAAACGCGCTATCCCAATAAAAACCGTTCCTGGAACGTGCACTTCACTGGATTTCCATTTCTAGTAGACTATCATATCGTTGGAATGTCATAAAATGAAGTGTTTCATTTCACATTTTGCCACAGATATGATCTACTATGAATGGACCTTAATAAAAATTTGATAACAAAATTTTGCAGTCTTAAACTTCAAAATAATTTTTGATTGTCTAGTTGTCAAATTTTTTCTGTTGTGTCAGTTAGGGATAAAAAAAATTAATTTCTACTTATTTTCTCTTGACAACGGTAGCTGGAACGCTACCGAAACGTTGAAATAAAGAATTCAAAAATATTGTGGTTTAATTTCCCAAGAAATTAAAGAAAATAAAGAATTTTATTCCATGAGTGGTTTCCACGCTGTATATTTTTTCTGGATACGAATTTTCAATTAAAAAAAAAATATTAAATTAATGATGAGTATTTTGATTTTTAATTATGAATAATTTAGTCGTATTTTGTGCGAATCTCAATATCCAGAGTTGAGAAAAAAGACATAAAAATAATTCAAGAATTTTTAATCAAAATCTGTATGGCGGAAACTTGTTGAAATCGAAATTAATCCGGTCCAAAAGCAAATTATACCGAGTTTTCTCAGCATGAAACCAATACTTAAAGAAAAAATCAAAAGGAAAGAAAAATTGGCGTTCGTTTAATGCTTCAGATCGGAATGTTCTTTGGGGTGCAAATTCTTTCGAAATTAGCCCAGGGAGAGTTAATGAACGAAAGAAATGTTACGTTTTTCTACTAATTTAAAAAGGAAAAGGGGAACGTTACGACTTCATTTTTTTGAAGTTTGCAGTTTTATGTTTCGGAAAGGGACTTAATTAATTCGTCACCGGGGACAGATCTGATTTGAGAAATTTTCAAATAAATTTTGATACCGCCAATGAATTTTTTAGATTTCTTCTTTAGCTTATTAAATATACTACCCCTAACGTAATTATTCTGAAGGGCGACTATATTTTTCACCCTCCACATTTTAAGGAGAGGTCAATTAAATTAAAACAAAATTTTTCATCATTATAAGTTCACTAATGCTTTTAAAAAAATTTTGGTATTGTATCAACCAATAGATACTAGAAAATATCATTTAAAAGTGTAATATTTTTAAAATATGTGAACTCTATCGTATATATAAAAAAATCCGCAATCCTCCAGAAACGATCTCTCGCTTATAAATTCAGCCTAGCCAAGCATTTTAAAATAAATTCACCCTCATTGTTTATATCGTATTTCATCGGCTCGAATTTTTCCCTTGGATAAAAGATGGAATGAGACAAGAACATGTTAAAACAATGGTAAGTGGAATCGGCCTCTTCAATGCAGTGTCACCAGTCTCACCACCACCCACCCTTTTATACTGGCACCCTTATCTCAAATATAAAACCACGACACTCCCCGATAGGATTATACATTTCCTTTGATTCTTCAAATTTTATCTTTGCTAATAAATTATGAATAAGAAATTATCTGCTACAATAGACGGAGGTAGACAATCAATGTGACTGACTTATTTCCTTCAAAGACTTCCTTTATATTCACTTGAAATTATTTAAAAAGAAAGCTTATAACTGAATTTTCTAAAAATTGTTTTTTCAAGCAACTCAAAAATAAAATGACAGACTTATCACTACTTGTGATGTTACTACACAGCACAAGATGTTACTGTTAGTTAAAGAAGAGAACTATATAAAAAGTATTGAAAGAAACGGTCTTAGTCTTTTTATGTTACCGAAAATACCGAATAATCTTTTTACATTAGAACGTTATCAGACAACAAATTGAATTTGTTTCAACATGTTACTATTATCTAATAATCAATATCTTCAACAAGTGGAACAAACAGATGAAATCAATTCAGTACCTAAAATATATGGTGTGTATTTTTGAAAAGAAGCGAAACTTTTGCTCAGATATTGATAAATTGATAAATTGATCACGGGGATAGATCCACAATGAGTTTTAGATTTGGATTTCGCCCAGATAACAGAAGAATTGAATTGTGGGGTGGAAGGGAATGACTTGAAAGGCTCACTGGTCAAAGAGACTGGACATGAATCCCATTGAGCACGGATAACACGATCTATGACTTTATTTATTATTATTAAGAGATAAAATTCTCTTCTAGCCAGAGAAGCGGCTGGACAGAAAATTTAAGGACCTAGTGACCTCCCCCTCCTTGGGAGGATGTACAATGGCTCACATGGTTCCATACTCGTTCATTCCCGCATTATCTCAAATTTCAGCTTGAAATTCCGATTATTATGGGCACTACCATATTTTGACTTAACGCGTGTATTTTAGACTAGAAATTTTCAAAATCTAATCTAGATGTTCTCAGCCATAATGTCTCTAACAAAACACTGAATAAATATTGTGAAGCCAAAATTAAGCGCTCAAATTTCATGATAATTATTGCGGTTCGAATTGAATAGACAATTAATGAAAAAGGCGTTAATAACACTAAGTGAAAATGAGAATGGTGTATGTATATATAGAGAATGACAAACATACAAAACCCGTCATAATTTCTTAATTCGTCTTCTTGTAACACCACACCTAATTAACAAGGAAATCGTAATTGTAACTTTACACACCCCTTCCTAAAAGGGTTCGGATTAAAGCTCGGCGGCCATTAAAATTACCGGGTATTATTTTGCGGTTTTCCTCTGCATTCAATTTATGTTTATAAATTCATTAATCCGGGTATTCAAAGAACAGATAGATTTCGCGTTATTAGCGGTCTATTTCTTTTATGCCATGTCTAGTTAAAAGAGAAGGATTATCATTATTTAACTGCCTCCATAACTCTTAATTAAAAACAATACAAAGCAAAGATTATAGAAGAAAACAAGTAAAGAGCTACAAAACCCGAGGGCTGATTTGTTTCTAACTTTATTAGCATTATCTGAAAAGTTCTTAAACTGTGAATTGGAAACACTATTTTGAAAAGTTCATCTTGAAAGCCAAAATTTAAGTAAAATTTCTCTTGTATCTGAAACTTTGGTTGTCGAACTACAACAACATAACCGCATTTACTTGGAAATTCACAACCAAGAAGTAAAATATCCCTTTCAAACAAAACTCGACGTATCCGAAATATATCTCCACATCCATTATGGGTCTTCATTAAAGTTTATAAATTAATTATAATGTCTGACTAAGTCCCCCACAATAAGTGTAATACGATGAACCATATTCTATGTCTCTATCTCTTTCTCTCTCCTTCTCTCAAAGCGGAAACTCTAATATGATTTCTGCACAAAGTAATGGAAACACCAAAAGCTATTAGATATAAGATTCGGTTTGTTTTAGTTAATGATTCAGTTCGATTTTGCATATAAAATTTCGGGACCGCCGAGTTGTACCACGGGACACCAGGTAGATGTAAT
>CAJUYI010007971.1:0-11465 GCA_910591695.1 Galerucella pusilla
CTTTGCACCTTGCCTAGTCTCGTCATTGCATTCTTTTGTGTCGTCTTGGTCCACCAGACGAAAGACGCATAAGCCCATAACTTGGAAACCGATTAAGATATCGAGAAGCGATTTTGTCACAACGGCTTAAGGAATTGAAAATTTTTTCACGCAGCTGCCAATTTATTATTTATTCTTTTGTTTCTGTCAAAGTATTTATCTGCTTGATCCCATCCAGGAGGTCGTGCATTATTTAGCATCTCTAAAGGGTTATAGGATGGTCCACCCGGAAAGTTTGCAGAACAATGGGGGATACATAAACTTTTATCACTATATTTTAAGGCGAGTCAACGAAATATTATGAAACGTTGTATACCTGATTCAAAACAAGCAGTTCCTTCTTCTCTAGTTAAACAAGCGTCCTTATCTTTGGAAAGAGGTAATAAATCTCTACCGTAATCTGTAAAAACTTTCAATTTTCCACCAACAAAACTTCTAAGATCACCTGTTTGTTCCGGCGTCGAACCATAAATAGCAGAACCATCTAGGAAATGTGTTACTTTATTCATCTGAAAAAAATAAGCAAGTAGAGAAAACAGTTATAGTTTTTTTGCGCGATCGATCTTTTTTGTTTATTTTACAGCATCGGTTGTAAGGACGGTAGGTTGTGTTTACTGGTTTCTAAGTCTAACACGTCGGTAAGTAAATAACTTAGCGACGTCTTAGCTCTACATACATTTGAGTGGTCCAAAATAATATATTACTTCATTCATTACACAAAAGGAACAAAAAAATAAGATTTATATTTTTTTAATGAACAGAATCGAACAGATCAATATAAATAGTATATTAAGTATTAAGAACGGTAAGGGTTTTTCTCGTTTTAAAGTAAACCAGAATTTAATTTTTTCGTTTGGTATTGTTCGAGATATTACTGTATATATATTTCTTAGATGAAACCTAAATAATTTAATTTTTTGGGTTTATTATTGATATAGTTTAGAATATTTTGTTATTTTATTAAAAACTGGTATAGGCATTTCGAACGTTAAGGGTGATACCGGTCTCCAGCAAAATTGCTGTCGACCTGTAAACAACCCTTACCGCTCTTGATACTTAATGTACTATTTTTATTCTGCAAGTATACATATAATTATTGAAATAAAATTAAGCTAATTACTCACCTGTTGTGAATAACCCAGTGTACAGTCCTCTCGAGGTGCTAAGACAGATCGAACAAAATTCATACATCTTTGTCGGTAACCTCCATAAAACATATCTTCTCGTGGTAATTCTATGGGCAGGCAGGCATAATGACGATTTTCAATGTTGAGGCTTCCTTCTCCATCTCGTGTACAGCATGATATCGCACTACCATTACCTACAGAATATATATCCAACTAACCGAATTTATATTTCATATCACAGCTTTATCTATGAAAGACCTTCAAGTAAAAGTTTCCTTACGACTTTTCTTGTTTTCCAAGCAGCAGAGCTATACAGGGTGTCCCACGACGAGTTAAGATTATCTATATATGGCAAAATAGTTATAGTGAAATCATGAAAATTTTTACGTTTCGGTTTTCGGATGCGATCTTTTTAACTGAAATATTTTCAAATATGGCAGACTTTGTAATTTAAAATGTTACACCCTGTATATTAATACATGTACAATCTACGTAAAATTTCAGTATACTTTGTCTTTTTGTAAATAATTTGATGGTTGCAGATCCTTATAAATTATTTTTTTAAGAGGATACCCTTAATATGAAAATGTTTTTTTTTGGCTTTAAAGCATAGCCCATGCAGCCAGACACTAAGTTAGTGAAATGTTTGAACGTTTTGAACATCATCTATTTTCCCTATCTAACTATCACAAAAATGTCCCAAAAGGTATTTTTCCTAACACGAGGGATTAAGTTACAAAGGTCACTCTCTTCTCGCCCAGGGGTCTGTCAGAGCATTTTTCACAACAACAAATACAAGGTAGACCACGGTAAGTAAGGTAAATAATACAGTAGGATGGACAATCAGGGTTACAAGATTTACTAATAACTACAATTTAATATTTGTCTCAGTAACAAAACTCACAAGGCAGTCGAATATATTTTTTTTATTTGTAGATAATAAATACATAATATTGAAAGGTGTTTCAACTTTTAAATTTAGAAGTTTTTGTATCAATGTTTCAGATTGGTTTTTGTATCTATTGCAATTGAAAAATATATGATCTAATTCGGACGTGACGTTGCAAGTAATACAAAAGTTACTATCCAAGATATTGATTTTACGTAAATGTGCAGGATATGTCCATGTCCATGTCCAAACTTCATACGACTGATTGTAGTTATGTATTTCCTTGGGCGTTGATAATCTTCAAACCAGTATCGTTTTTCAATTTTAGGTACTAGCTGTATGTAGCGAGTAGGTTTTGTGATACAATATTCCCTGTAACGATTGCTCCAGTTTGTATGCATTTTAGTTCTGGTTTGATTGATTATTTCGTCCAATGTTGGCCAGCAGGTCGTTTCTTCGCCTGTAAGAATGCTCTGTAGATGCAGGATATCTTACAGCAAATAAAGCACATTATGTTCTTGTAACAACTTTGCCATATTTACCATGTATTAAAAGCAAATTCACATAATCTTTTTTATTTCTTAGTGCTTTTATCAACGGGTCAAAATAAAATCTAGACCACACCTGCATCTCTCAAATTTTTCAGAAAACATTCAATATCTGTATAACGGTAAGGTTTAGGTATAGGAAAGTATACATGAATTTGCCTTATTTTTTACCCCTGAATGTATTAAAATGGAAAAAACCGGGTGGTTCTATCTAAGAAAATAAAGAAATTTTATATTTATGAAGTTATTCTTTGAACACTTTTTATACACACCCTGTAAAAAATAAAAAAATTTTCATCATAGATTCAAATACGTCTGACCTTGCTAGAAGCAACCGAACAGATACCATTTTCATATCTTTAAGGGTATCCTCGTAAAAAAATAATTTACAAAGGTCTGCAACAGTCAAATTTCTTACAAAAATATCAATAACTCAAAAAGTATGCATTTTTCGAAAAAAGTTTTCAGACAAAACTATACTAAAATTTTACGTACATTTCAAAAATTTATTGATATACAGGGTGTTCTATTCAAAATAACAAAGTTGCAGTCGACTTCCGGTAGAACCGGAGATTTAATAGACATAACTATAGTGAGGCTTATAGTTCCTTTGTCTGTTAGTCAAAAACAGATAAAAAAAACTTAAAATGGAGCTGTCAAAGCTTCAGGGATTTGCCAGTCGGTGAGATGAGTAGCAGCTCGATCGCAGCAATCAAATCCGTGTTTAAAATGTTTTCTCTAGCTTTGCATGTTGAAGGGGAAGCGAGAATGGCTGCATATAGTCTGGAGTGCAGTGAGACTTGGCCAGAAGGAACCACAACTCAAGGTTATTCCAGAATTGAAATTTATTCAGAAGCGCGCTTGGAATAAAAAGTGATAATATGTTGTCCCAAATGTGGTCAATGAATTACTAAACTCGATTGTTCTTTTACAGACTAAGCGCTCTTGATAAATACAGGGTGTCCCATAGTTCGTACCAAAAACTTGGGAGGTGATAGAAAGGATAAAAATAATGATGGTATTTCATATGAAATTTATTCTTTACGCCCTTCGTTAACGAACTATAGGGCTCTAAAGTTGGGAATAAAAAATGGTTTTTCATTTACAATTATTAAATGGCTGATTGGAAATCAGTAATATTTCAACCGTTAATGAACACCATAATTGCACACTTTTTGGCGTGATTTACAAATGCAACAATTGGCTTTTGTGAACATTTTTAGAGATATCAAGTCCTCTCGTGACATCTCGATATAATTAACGGTTTAAGAGATACGGGCAATTTTATGTCGCACTGCTATTGGCGCATTCACATTTATTTTGAATGAACGATTACAGGAAGCATCCTGTATTTTTAGCAAATTATTGATAATTTGGTGCAGTCTACATTTATAAATATAAACTTTGTTTAACCATGAAGAACTTTATTGAAAACGAACAAAACCCTTAAAAATGAATAGCTACATTACATTATCAGATTAGAAAAAACGACTAACCAAGTAATTAACGACATCAAAAAAGTCAAAACGGCTTAAAAAAATTACACCAATTTATTAATAATTTACTAATAATACAGGATGCTTCCTGTAATTATACATTCAAAATAAATGTGAATGCGCCAATAGGTGTGCAGTGCGACATAAAATTGATCGTATCTCTTAAACCGTTAATGTTATCGAGATGTCACAAGAAGACTTGATATCTCTAAAAATGTTCACAAAAGCCAATTGTTGCATTTATAACTGAAAAAGGCTTTACATAACAAAAAAATGGCGCATCCACCATTAAACTTTGTCGGTACCTCAGTTCACAAGTATGTTGTAGACTTGTATATCACGCCAAAAAGTGTGCAATTATGGTGGTTATCAACGGTTAAAATATTACTAATTTCCAATCAGCCATTTGATAATTGTAAATAAAAAACCATTTTCCATTCCCAACTTTAGAGCCCTATAGTTCGTTAACGAAGGGCGTCAAGGAAAAATTTTATATGAAATACTATCATTATTTTTAATATTTCTATCACCTCCCAAGTTTTTGGTTTGAACTCCTTGAACACCCTGTATATTAACGATACTTACTATAAGTAATATCAACAGCGTGTGACAAATCGTGAGATATAAACTGTCCAAATTGCATAACTAAAAGTGTAAATTGTTGATTTGCTGCTTCTTTTTCATTAAAAACCATTGTTGTAACTAATCTTGGACTTGGTAGACTACGACCCCCAACAACGGATGTTCTGGGTGACCAAACTCCTTAAAAATGTTAATAATGATAATTGAGTATCGAAATATTTTGAATTGTGACAAAATTTGCGTCCTGAAACAACGATCACTTACCGTCGCTGTATGAAGGTGCCATTAGCCTGGAAAATGATGTTCTAGTTGCACCCCATAATGTATTGTACTGATTATTACATGAACCATCAATTCTTCTGAATTTTTCATCAATACTTGGGCATATTGGTTTGTGAAAGCAGCTGTATCCCAAAGGACTTGATCGTAAATCTTGTTGAATCAATCCCAGCTCCAGTTCCAAATTACTAACTCCTTCTCTAAGAAAAAAATTATTATTTAACATTGACCCACTGCTCTCAAATAAATTTTCTTTTAAAATTCTACCTTTTAGCAAAAGCCTTGGTAGCTATTGCAATTTCTAAGGCTTTGGTACCTATAGACACGACTTCGGCTAAATCACTTATACCAGACCTTCTGGAATTTCTAAAATGACTGTAACTTGCAGAGCCTGGTGCCAGCATCATATTTAAATCAGACATAAGTAACTTTGATTCTTGAGCTCTTAGTTGATCCATGGCTTCTCTACTTTTGTAACTAAGAGCTCCCAGTGAAGCAGAATTTAATCTCAAATGATGAGTCCTATCTTTATTAGTTGAGACTTCTAAAAAAAACAACATTTCTTCAAATAATAAACACAGCAAATAGTAATAGATACTGTGTTCATTTTGGTAAGCATTATACTTGTTTGAATATCTTTTGTATGCAACTTACTTGTAATATTTCTTCCAGTGCTGCAGCAAATTCCCTGTGTCGCTACAAACGTCTTACAAACAACTTTTTCCTTTGTCCAAAAATGTGCAGGACAGCTTACAAATGGAACACATTCCGAACCACCTTTACAACTACCTATAAATGGCCCTGGTGGCTTAGAATGAGAAGTATGTACGAAAGGATGCAAGCCGTTTCCTTGTGTAATTGATTTTTTATCAGTGTTATGAAGCACATGGGATCTTATGGGTCTGAAATCTTTGGCTATGTGAGATGTTACAAATGTTATTAACGTAAGTAATATAAATAGGAACCAATCCATTTTCAAGCTGCGAAGAAAAATTAACGTTAATATTAATGAAAGTGAATTCGTTTACATTGGAAAGATGTAGTAGAACAATTAACAATTGAAGTAAGAGTAAGACACTTCGACTGAATAGGTAGGCCTCAAAAATCGCAAACTAGTCATAATTCAATGTAAAAAAACATTACAATGATGAGCAGTCATTGAGGGTAACTCTAACGTCTTTAAAGCTACGATTTTGTCTAAATTGACAAGCTTGTATTTTACTTTTAGTATTCCAATAAGGGGGGTTATGGTTAATAACTTTTTTACTTCTATTTTTATCATATTTGCGAACTTTATTTAATTTAATGTTAATAATTGTTATTTTTGTAAATATTTGGAGAATCGAATGTTTATTTCCACATTTTTATCTACCTAACTATGCTTCAAAAATAGCACATTATCTTTTCATTTAAGCAAAGCACGTAGCTACAAAATTAACAGAACATTGCTGGACTTTTTTCCCCAATAAGTATAACAAAAAGTTTCTTCCAGAAATACTTCTAATATTAATAAACACGTTCATAAATACAATGTAGTCATTCATATGTGGATAAATTGACATAAAAAAACTTCACAACCGCAAAAAAAAGCTCTACTAAATGGTTTTTTTGAAATTTTAACAATATAAATGAAGAAGAATTTATTAGAGACTTATTTTGAGAAAATTTAGTTATAAAAATATATTCTACTCACTAGAACAACTCACTCCACTGCTAAAGCACTGAATCCTATCGAAAATTAAGACCAAATTAAATATGTGTTCAGTTTTTTCACCAAATTTTTTTTGTGGAGTAATTTATAGTCCTGTCAATGTGAATTATCGTATTAAAGAATGTACAAAATTTGAGTTTTATTTTATTCAAGGCATTGAAATTAAATTACAAAAATAATTGAAAAACGATATATTAATTCTGTGGTGAAATATTTTTCATTGGTAAGCTATATTCTCCAATTTTTGACTGCTTTTTTACAAAAAATATAGAGGCTTTCTGCTAACTCTCCTATTGCTTCTCGGACTCAAAATCCACTGGGATATGTAAAACTTTCCTCTCAATCGATTGGTAAAGACTAGAACGTTCTATTTATCATATTAGTCGAGATATCAGTATCTTTAGTTTTGGAAAGTGGATTTTGCGAAAATTTTTGACTCTGTTTGGGGGAAGAAAAAATGATTTTATACAAAAACAGACTGTGGCAGTCAATATCTCGTCCCAAAAAAACTATAGAGCCAAATTTTGAGCATTTTTTATGTGGAAAACAATATTTTCTCCAACATTTGGAGGCAAGGGTTAGGTATGGACACAGATTATAAAGAGAACAGATACGAATCCCGGTAAAACATCAAACGATTTCCAGCTCCGTCGTCAATGACCTTGGACCTTTAACTCGGTATGGCCGCGATGTTGCCAGTTTAAAATATTTTCTGAATTTCTTACCAAATTGCAGTGTTGACTCGGGGACAATAACAATTTCTAGTGCCGGATCTAGTTTTTTTGGAAGTTTCCACTAAATCTTTAAAACTGTGCCATGAATTAAAACAATAATCATAATCGAATATATATTTATGTATTTATTAAATACCTATATGTACATTCCTATGATTTGTTATATATAGTCATTACTCTTGGGAGATTAATTAATAAATACATTTTTAGATAACACAAATAATTACAAAAATCAACCAAATTTTAAAGTACAAATAATTCTCAATTTATTTATTATCAAAGGGAATACAATATACACCTGTGCAAGGGAGAATTTTGATAATAATTTGTAGCACCAAAGTTAATATCAAAAACTTTAAAATTTCTTTTGTCATATGCCGGGATGTTAAATTAAATACTCTCATCCCTTGGAAATCGAAAGAACTTTATTTTTCTTTCCGAATAAAATTTATTTGGACAGTCTCTGTATGAACAACACACTCCGCCGTGATGTTTATCCATTTTATAAGAATGATAATCTATAGCACTATATTTTTATAATTAATATTACCACAACGCACAATCGATTAGTCAAATAACACATTTAATATCGCCGATTGAACACCTTCAAACAATGAAGCAAACAAAAATGGCGTTATGAATTTTGAGAACAGATTACAAGTGATTTTTAGCATGTTTTGACGTTTTGATTATGTTAGGTTAGGTTAGCCGTCACCGTTTTTGTGCATGGTTGCCAAGGATGTGGTTTGTGAAAAAAGTATATATTTATGGTATGATTTTTATACATTATAATCTTTTTAATTGTATAATTCTTTTAATGTTAATAAAATTGATTTAAAACAAGTAATTATCGAATATTTGTATCTGTATAACTATCACACTTAAAAATATGCTTATAGAATATTTGACCTATGATCGTAAGTTGAAGGAAATATCATGCAAATTGACAATCCTGTTGACAAATTTCGCGAAGCAGCCCGAACGGAGTCGACATAAGACGATGGGCATTCCATCTCATGTCCACTCATCTCTCACTCTCTCTTTCAGTGTTCTCTGTCAAGCTTTCGTGTTCTCTTTATAATCTGTGGTATGAATATATTTAATATAATCTGGTTTACGCCAACTTCCTTATTGCTCGGAATTATCGACTCAAAATCAACTGGAATATGTATAATTTTTCCCTGAATCGATTGATGAAGACTAGAACGTTCTATCTATCTAACTATCTATCATATTAGTCGAGATATCGGTATCTTTAGTTTTGGAAAGTGGATTTTCGAAAATTCCATGACTCATTTGGAGAAAAAATGATTTTATACAAAAACAGACTCTGGCATTCGATTTCTCGTTCCAAAAAACCCCTGGGTGCTTATTCTCAACCAAGAGATGTGAGCGTTCCTACGAGAAAATCCGCCATTGTTCCATTGAAATTTCATACGCCGTATTCTCGCCGATTCCCTTCCTATGAAATTTTGGTAGAAGGGGAGCAATTTTGTTCTCCTGCTTTGAAGCACACGAATCTAATATTTTCATGCGAATCGCATGCGCATAACGTATTTTACATTATATGTCATTGATATGTCATGAATTAAAGTAAAGAAAGTAAACCGGCCCGTTTGCAAATCTTCATGATCCTTCTTAAACTGCACTAATACATCTTTTTGCGCAGAACTGATTATTGAAGGTTTTCGGTCCATTTTTATTATATATTATATCTATGACTTGGAAATTTTTGTCACTAAGATTAAAATATAAAATGACATCTATCAAGATATGACGTTTTCTTGTTACTCTTAAACTACTATTTGAGCAAATGGTCTACCACATACACTTCAATTCATTGATAACATACGGCAACAATGTCCAAGAATTTCGCATGGCTCAGAATACGGTTCGAAATTTCAAGAGAGCAAGGAACGTTCCTACTCGTGTGATAGAATACTCACTTCTCTCAACTATGTTCTATCGATGAGAATAGGCGTCCTGGAGACAAATGTTGAGCACTTTTTATGTCGAAAACCTTTTTTTTGACAAAAATGTTGAAGTAAGGGGTAGGTATGGAAATATTTAATGTAAACTGGTACAGGCCAACTTCCTCATCGCTCGGAATTATCGACTCAGGATACACTGGTATATGTAAAATTCTCCCCTGAATCAATTGGTGAAGACTAGAACAATCTATCTATCATATTAGTCGAGTTATGGGTATCTTTATTATATTTTTAGTTTTGGAAAGTGGATTTTCGAAAATTTCATGACTCCATTTGGGGGAGAAAAAATGAATTTATACAAAAACAAACCGTTGCAGTCAATTTCTTGTTCCAAAAACCCCTCTTGACGAATTTTCAGCATTTTTCATGTTAAAAACAGTTTTTTTGTCGAAAATTTTGCACCGCACATATTTAATGCACTACCTGATTTATTCACTTCCAATTCAAGCGAATTTTGTGCAGAGTTGAAAGAGTTCATCGACATAATTTCCCGTGACTCCTTACTTGTTGTTGCTTCTGTTACATCAACGTCGACATAATTTCGCTCATGAGAAGCTGCATTCAGGTACAGTGAAGAAGAATTCGACATCAAGATTTTTTCTGCAGTTTGTTTTTTATTAGACAAAGAGTCTTCAATGTATCCTTCAGCGACAGTGCTCGACCTCCAACCTCCATGCCGTTTTAAACAAGTAATATCATCTCCTCCATCCACAAGCAAAGTAGCTGAAGTTCTTCTTAACGCATGGCCGGTGTAATCTTTTGAATTCGGTAGTTTTAAATAAGTTGCTACTGTTTTCGGTACGTTACTGATTGTATGAATTCCCATGACCATGCGATAACATTTTCCCTTTCGAAATTTCAAAAAAAAGCGTCGGCTTTCCATAGCTTGTGGACGTAAAGAAGTATATTTTCTGTAAAGATTTATGCAGGTTAGAATATTATAACTAACCTTAATTCCTAGATATTGCTCATTAGGTGCATTATTTAAAAAATCTTCAAACTGGTCTTTTGTGAATACCTTTGACTTTTTGGGAGTATACCCTTCATTCTGCTTCTTCAGATAAGCACGTAGTTTCTTTTTGTGGCTCGTCTGAAATTGTCGGCCTCACTAACGTTCGGCCATCAAACATTCAGACTCGCCACAAAAAGTTATACTTTTACTCCTAATAAAACAATATACTATTTTGTCGAAAATTTTGAAGCATCAATCAAACTCGCTTGACACTTAGAAAAATCAAATACATGTCATACATACATCTCATCGCCAAAAAATTTTCCCAATGGCAAATCCACTTAAAGCTCTAAATGAACACTTTCTTTATAACCACAGAGTAGTCAAGGCATTACAACAATTACTATGTCCCAGTGGTAAGCTAATTTTTTTGTTTACATAATTATCTTAAAGCTAATTTCGTTATAAATGTTCAAATTTCAGTTCATTGTAAAACTTAATGTTATTTTCAAGATAGAAGAGTGATTTCCCTATGGCTCGATAAATTACTTGATATGGACAAAACAGTTGATCAAATGATAATTAGAAGTGACTACATGTGGTTTATACTGCTCATGATGCAAAGCAAAACAATTCGTGATCCATTCACGAAATTCCCTCCAACAACTTTGGTACCTTTGAAAAAATTTGTAGTAAGTATTAATCATCATATTTCTCTCTTAATTCTGAAGCAGATTTTGAGTTGGGGATTTTAATTTTCAATCACCTAGATGCACATGGGCCCATGGGTCAGTCGAAACATGGAATAAATCGGTGCAAATTTTTTTTAACTTTCGCAATGCCAACCACTAACGACGAATGATACTCCACCTAGACAATGCAAGTTCCCACAAACATTTGAGTCTTTAAAGCAAGAAAATATAGAATTACTGAACTACCCTCCAGAAATAACTATAAAGTCTTCAAAAATACATTTATTTTCACGGAGAATACCTTGAAAAATAATAATGTTTGGAAAATATCCACTGTTTTTTTCCAGCTCCATATACAAAATATAAAAGACAACCCCTATATATGTATTCTATATTGGTTATATGTTGTTGTTAGCCTGTTGAGC
>CAJUYI010007972.1:0-11463 GCA_910591695.1 Galerucella pusilla
GTCAGTTTTAAAGTTTGGTAAAGTTTGGATGTTTCCGCCATTTTGTTTTTTAAACAAAACGCGGAATATTAGATTAGTAGTGTGTCTTGATCAATTATCTTTTAAACAAAACCATCATCAATAAAATCGACCTATAAATAAAAAAAATATCAATAAAAAAGGAAATTCCGTTTTTTTTGGACAACCCTATATATTTTTTTAATGTGTGCCTAAAACTTACCCATATTCAATATATAATTGAAGTACCTAACTATAAATGAGTACCTTCGGAAGCAGAATAAGAATTTATAAAATTATGTCTGTTGAAATGTCAATTTGAAATTTTAATTTTCAAACCACTGGTACCAACTGAAATGCGTTGGTTACGTGACCTCTGCTGCACAATTCTTGTTACAATGAAAAATTGCTTAACCTTAGATCAATGGTTAACCGTTGATTAACCCTTGGTCCCGTGACCTGTTGGTTACCATGCTGTGTCACAACACACCCTAACTGACGGATAAATTGCTATTGATAAACCGGGCCCGAGTGAGTCGGTGACTATCAACGTATCCTTATTTATGGTTAGGGATATTATATCTCTAGTGAGTGGAGAACAGCTAGACTTTCTCCTGTGAAAAAACTACAGATTGCTGGTAGACGCAGTCCGTGGTTTTCTTTGTTATAGTCAACGCCTGTTGATGTTTTTGAAGCATCTATATATATATTGTCTGGTAGTTTTTGTATGTGTTCATTATCTCGAGAAAGCGGGTTTGAATTGAAGTGGAATTATTGGAGTGTTTGGGTAGTGTTTTTAGAGTATTGTAAGTTAGTATTGTAGGGGCGAGTTGTACCAACAGTCGGCTGAACCTGGTTTATCTAACCATAGGGTTAAATTTAACAGAAAGTTTAAACCGGTACGTGTTGTACCAGTAGTGTTTTCGTGCAGTTTTGTTAATCAATCGTTTTGAAAGGTTGGTATCAGTGAATGCTAGACGAATGAACTACTGTGGAGTAAATTACTTACGTTTTGCCAATGAAAAGTATGAAAGAAGAATTTTTAATGCGATTCTAACCCCCAGTCTCAGTTTACATTATCTCAGTTCCTGAGGTGTTTTTTATTTTTGCATATTATTTTATTTGACTAAAAATGAATAAAAATAAAAAAAAGGTCAGAAAACTTCAAGGCCAAAGAAGAACGCCTCCTCTTGGATTGCGTCAAGCAACAGTGACTGACGCAGTCAGTAATGACGAGAAAATGGAGGCGTGGAAAAAAGTCGCTCTTAATTTTAATATATCTAGCTAACGCTACCGGGACTTCGGCATCCTAAAAAACAAAGTGAAACTGCAGAGACTCGGCACAGGTGGCGGAGAATATGTTCCATCTCCTGCCAATGAGATTGATGTGGAACTGAAGAAACTTTTAGGGAAACAAGTCACTGGCCTGTGCTCTCAAGTTTACGATGTCTAAATCTATCCAAAATTTCCTGGTCATTCCATTCTGTAAAATGGTTAGTTCGTCGCCGAAAGTTTTGTGGGCGCCTCGGATATACTTGTAAATTTACAAGTTCATTAAAATCCCTGTCATCACTAAAATTCAGTATTTCGGGATATTCCATTATATTTGGTAAAAATAAAAAATTTACAGAATCCACTGACAGTTGAACAAAGTTTTTAGGTTAGAAAACTAGGGTTATTATTCTAAACACTCATTTTTGGGCGGTTAACAAACCCGTTGGCAAAACTCTGGTTACCCACTGATCCAGTCTGGTACAACCCATTTTGCTTAAACCCTTGGTTATGTTTTAAACCTTGTTGGTACAACTCGCCCTAGGTGGGAGTTTTTATTAACCAAGGCATGGTTAACGTGAAACTTTTAAGGTCAAAACCTGATCGCTTGAGTTTTCCAGAGAGAGGAATATGGTTGCAGTTTTTCATGTTTGAAAAATGATAGTTTGAATGAGATGGGAAGAGAGAGAAGAATAGCATCTGGTATTTGCGTCTCAGGTCCAGTGGCATTTCTTGGGATATAACTTGCAGGCTAGTAATGGGACTTGTTCTGTAGGCTTCAGTGGTTGTTCTAAGGGCAATATCATGAATTGTATCGATTTTTCTCAGTTGTGCCTTAGAAGCTGAGTAATAAATAATAGCACCGTAGTCGAGTTTACTTCTGATGAGGTAGTTGTAGATACTGATTAAAGTTGTTGTATCTGATCCCCATGTGTGATTC
Source organism: Galerucella pusilla (assembly GCA_910591695.1). Taxonomy (NCBI): domain Eukaryota; kingdom Metazoa; phylum Arthropoda; class Insecta; order Coleoptera; family Chrysomelidae; genus Galerucella; species Galerucella pusilla. Next base: position 2,210 of record CAJUYI010007972.1, read on the forward strand.
GACAGGCATTTAATTAAATTGAGTCTGGATTGTACGGTAGTTTGCAACGATTTTGTGTGCGTGTTCCATTTGAATTGTGGATCCAGATTAATTCCTAAAAATCTTAATGTTTCACTATATGTTATCTCTTGGTTGTTCATTTTCAATGATACTCTATCTGCATTTTTTTTATCAAAAATTAGATATTTTGTTTAATCGGTGGAGAATTGTAGTCCAGTTTGTTTCAGCCGTTTTTCTAATATATAGATTGATTTTTGGAGCAAGTTAGCAGCTTAGTTCAGGTTATTACCTTGAGTGTAGAGTATAAGGTCCAGGGTAGGGACCTCCGAACGAGCGAGGGTATCGCCACCTACAGAGGCGGAAAATATACTAAAATTGCGGATTTAATTTAATTAACTGGAAAGTGACAAAATATTGACGTAGTTACTCTTTTATACAGCTTTAAACTTCCGAGCCATGAAGAACAACGTTCGGTTTGGCTGGAGAGGAGTGGAAAACTCTTTTTGGATTTAACAGGGCACAAAAATTGGAGAATATGCCCTCGTTACTTTGGCCAGGACTGCTTAGTTAAAGTAGAAAAAGGCGAGGGCATGGTATTGAGAAGGTTTTCTTTGCCATCCCTGTTTTTGCCTGCTAAGTGAATTTTTTTGTACATAATATATTTATTGAATGTTATTATATTGAAGTATTTTTTTAGATTACAATCCAAAGGAGGGATCTGATTTTTTGTTTCCCACTATGGTGCCCTCACAGGTAACAGCTCTTCAGCAAAATAAAGGTATTTATTGTCGTGAGTTTGAAATAATTTAACTTATACAAAGTTTCAGTAGATGCGATGAAAGAATCTGTTTTTTATTCGCCAGTTGGGAAGGTGACAACACCAACCATAACCTATTCAAGGGAATTGATTAATAGTAAGTTTTTTGCAATTCGTTGATATAATTTTGGCAGTCGTACAATGTACCTAATAAATATTAACAAATAATTTTTATGTAACAGCTATTCCATACACGAGCCGGGTGTGTGAGGAGGAGTAAAATATCTTCTGTGTGTCTTTTGTTATATTATTTGATTTGTTTAATTTCCATGAAAAACTAACTGAATAACATGTTTTATAGTACTATATTAGTAAATGATTGAATTGTCTACAGATACTGCAAATATGTATGCTCCACCTCCCAGAAGTGAAAAAAAAAAGAATTTCTCGAAGAAAGGTACAAGCGTTTTTCAAAGGTGAGTAGTTTCAAGAAATAAATATGTACCTAAATGTTTACAATCATATAATATGTGTGAGCTATATGAATAAAAATATCCAAATTCAACTGGATAATATAATATATTAGTCATGATAGTCATAGCCAAGTCATAATCATAAGGAAACTAGAAATGGATGTGTTTCATGTTTTCTTTAATATACATCTGCCCACAGAAACAGTTGTTGATAGATAAAACTATTTTTTGATTTGTACGAAACAATGTTATTCTTAAAAAATATCTTTGAAATGAGTACATTTAACAGTTAACTCAAATTACTTTCTTCATTTGCAGAAGCCGAGGCAGCAACAAAAAAAGATTTTCACAAGACAGTGACCCTCATAAAGCGACTTAGAGCAAAAAATGTTGATCAAAAAGATATCAAACATTTTATGGAACTATTTACTGAGAAGGAAGGGTTAGTGAACATCTTGGGTAATTACTCGAAAGTGGCCCTCAATTTTTTTGAATCAAATCTGAAAAATTTGCGTATGAAGCAAAAGGGGCGTTGGTTCTGCCAAGATGACAAATTGTTTGCGCTGTCATTGTACAAGAAGAGCGCCCCGAGCATATCGCTTCCTGTCCAAGTTTTTCAGCTTACCGTCCCGGAAATCTTTAAACAAAATCCTGAATAGTGTATCCTTTTAACCAGGTGTAAATGAACACATTTTCACACATTTGAAGATGCTAGAAGAAGTAAGCTGGGGGAGGAGGACAGGTATTGTGTTTTAATGTTTGATGAAATTTCTCTCCATCCTCATTTAAAATATAATCTGAAATCACATTCTGTAGATGGGTTTGTAGACTTAGGTATTGGGAAGCGAAGGTTACAGTTTGCTGACCACGCCCTAGTATTCATGGCAAAAGGTATTCGAAAACCATGGAAGCAACCCATATTTTTTGGTTTTTGTGAAGGTACCACTCCAACAGTCGACTTGGTGCATTGCATCGAAACGATTATTGGAGAATTGCAGGCGATCGGTATCACTGTGATCGCTACTGTATGTGACCAAGGTGCCACTAATCAATATGCCGTGAATCAATTAGTAGGACCTAGTCGCTCTGGGCCCCTAACTTACACAGTTGGAGATCCTTCTCAAGAGATCGTTCACCTTTATGATCTCCCCCATTTATTAAAGGGGATCAGAAACGGTCTTTTAAGTAAGGATCTTCAATACGAGATGAACGGCAGCAAGAAAGTGGCATCTTGGCCGCATATATCTCGATTATATGACATCGATCGAATGCAAGGTCCCTTCAAGCAATGCGTTCAGTTGACTGATGAACATGTCGTGCCTAGTAAAATATTGACTGATGAACATGTCGTGCCTAGTAAAATACGAAAAATGAAGGTATGTCTTGCTTCCCAGGTTTTCAGTAATACATTGGCTTGTGCTATGTATGCTAGGGCCAGGAACGTAATCGAAGGCGACGTGCAGCCGAACTACATAACTCCACAAGCTCTGGATACTGTTGATCTGCTCTTGTTATTTGACAAACTGTTGGATAGTGTTAATGGCCAAGTGCGGTATCCTCCTTGTGGTAAGCCCTTGTTAGGTGCTGTGATGATAGATACTGATCATGAACAGTTTTGGCTAACCACAATCTCCACCTTAACTTCCATGTCCTTTGTATCCGAACGTCCTGTCCGATCCCATACCCCTTCCTTGAAGAACTGGATTTCCACGTTGCATGGTTTTCGAGATAAACTACTTCCGATTATGGATTACTTTTTTCCAAGGCTGTTTAATCAGGACCCCTTGGAAAATTGGTTCTCTCAAATAAGATTCAATGCAGCTAGAAATTCCACTTGTTCGTCCTTTATCAATTCCTTTAAATCCCTTCTGATCAGTAATTTCTCGTCATCGCACAGCGTTGGTGCGAATTGCGAAGAGGACCACAGGGCCATTAGACAATTTAAAAGCGTTTGTCGGAGGACCAGAACAGATTCAGTATCCAGAGGTTGGTGGCGAAATTTCATAAGGCAATGTCCCGGAGACGTTTTGCTTGGACTTCGCTACAGACTACGTCGCTGGGGCAGTCATAAGGAAATTTGTCAGAAGGTTTCCTTGCAATTCTTGTGCGAAGCTGTTGCGTTCCTCAGAAGAATTGCCAGAACACCTGATTACAAGACAATACGAGGGTCACCAACTAGTTAATCCCGAGGAGGTCACTTTTGTTTTCAAACAAGTGACTTCTATTATACTGGAAATTATTTCCAGCATAATACACAAATATGAAGTGAAAAAAATTATATTCAATGAACTAAAAAAGAAGAATTATACTTTTCTTTTGTGTGACGAACACTCATCAGGGGACAGGCAGGATCACTTTCTTTATACATATAATTATAAATATTGTATTTTTCAATTATGTTAAGGAAGTGAACCGCGTTTTGAAGAGTATTGACATGAGAATGATTAACAGGGATCGTCTATTTCAAATAGCCCATAATAAATATCTTAAACGCTGTAAGAGACCGGAAAGGAGATCATTATGAGTTATTTTGAAATGGATCAGATTGATGATCAGTCTTTTGTCAATATCATTCAATAGACATGTCAGTATAGGTTTTCCTTTTTATGTTCCTTGTATATTCATTATTATTATTTTATTGGTACTTTTTAGTTTAATTTTCCTCTTTAGCTCATTTTTTCATTATCTTCTCATATGTGTGTATTATGTAATTACTAAAAGTTATTTGTTTGAAAACAATACCTCCTTCTCCTATTTTAGTGATTATTGATTTTTAAAATGTTTGTGATTTTTCAACTTCATTATGTATTATTTAATTATTTTTGTACTCCACAATTTCAACAATAACGGTGAGAGGGTCACTGTTCCACTATTTGTTGTACTTTGCGTCTTTCCCTGATCACTGTTAATCATTATAAACTTATTAATGCTTCTTATCTTAAAAAATCGTTTTACCTTGCACCGTATGCGATTCAAAGTAATTTACTACATTTATTGTTCTTCCTGTTTGTCATGGAAAGATGTAAAAAACGTTTTATTTGCTGTGTACTTTTTATTTTAAGTAAAATATATAAACTTGATGATTATTGCTTTATTTTTCCCACTCCAGGCAATATATGGTCCATTTTTTGACATTTAATTTAATTTAACTTGACTATTTGATTGTTATTATTGTGATATCAATCAAAATGTTGAGTAACTTTGAATGAAATTTCAAAAAATGGACCATATATTGCCAATTTGCAATAAAAATAAAATCACAGTAATTTTGAATATGGCGCAAGCCGCGAAAAACTGTAAATTTACAAGAATCTGTAAATTTTTCCACTGTTAGCGGCGATCACAACCATGTCAAATGTGTTAGAGTTTCATTTTCCGACCCTCAAGGTGGCGCCACTGGTAAAATTAATTCGTCATATGAAGCGCCACGAGTCAGATTCTTATCTATCAGTGTTATGTTATCTATGATAAGGTCATCTGCATACAGGAGGGCTTTAACTGGGAGGCGAATTTGATTCAGTTTGTCATTAATAGCAATCAAGAATAAAGTAACGCTCAGCACCGAACCGGTAGTCCATTGGATAATGTTTCGGAATTAGATACTTAGTACATTGTTTGCCTTTATAAAAAGTTTTTTATAAAAGCCACAATATTTCCCTGGATTCCCCAATTGAGTGAGGTATTTATAATGTGTGGGGTCCATGTCTGATCGTAAGCCTTGTAGATATAAAAAAATACGGCAATTACTTTTTGTTTGTTAGCGAAAGCCTCCTTTATGTTTGTGTCCAAGATAACCATACTATCGAGAGTTGAGCGGTTAGATCGGAATGCGCCTTGCTTTTGAGAAATTAGGTTTTTTTTCTAGATGCAAGAGTAGTGTTTTGTTTATAATTTTTCTATGCTTGCAGCTATTACATGTTAGTTTCAATATTGGGAGTATTATAGCTTTTCGCCAAATATCAGGAAACAGATGAGAAGAAAATATTTTGTTGTAAATTTCAAGAAGAATTGTTTTGGCCGGTGTAGGAAGTTTGGATAGAGGAATATCATGATTACCTGGGATGGAATTTTTTGACGTATTTATGGCTTCAGTAAGTTCTTTTATCGATATAGGCGCATTCAAATGGTTATTTTTGAGTAATATTTGAATATGATCCTCGTTTGTTGGTTTATTACTAGGACGAGTAGAGTACAGGGTTATTGGTTATAATTTGACCACCCCTATATTTATCTTATGCATACAGATACAAAAAAGTTTCAAATAAAAGTTGTGGGAGTATAAATGAATTTAAATAAAATATGGTTACGAACTTACTGATTCAGAAGCCCGTCCTGTCGCAAACTATAAATTTCAGGCGAATGCGACCTTTCTAGAAATAATCTTTCGCAGGTAATATTCTAGACTGTTCTCGAAGCGTAGAAGGCGGTAAATTCAAGAAAGTTCTAGAGTTGCGGAGGACTATAGATACGCGGGTTTTCGAGTGAGTTGTTCAGTATGCAGTGAATCAGGTGAACCAAGTGTAGACATTAAGTAGTGTGTATATAATATTGTGTAAGTGTTTCTTCAATCAATCAACAGTAATTAGCCACAGTGAGCGTATAATTTTATCCCACGGTAAAAACAGTTCAAATAAATAAGAAAAACATTACAATATACTTTGTACATCAGTAGCGTTTTTGCATTGGGGGTATAATATAAAAATACATTTTTTTAAATAAAACGCCCTGAATATCATGACATATTTGGATAGGGCCTTTTTTCTCGTAACAAAAATATATACTTTCATAGGTCAAACTCTTATGCTTTCCAAAATAATGGACAGTAAACTCCCAAAGTATTTAAGTCAGTATTTAGCTAAAAAAGTAGTTGGCTATGCATGGCTTACTGCGCTTGTTCATATTATCTGTCAAAACAAAGTAACTTCTAAAGTGATAGACAGTGAATATTTTTGAAAAATAGGCGACTGGATGTTCATTAACAAAGAACACCAAAAACAATACAGTGTTTATTACGAAATACAATACAATAGCAAACAACATAAAAAGCAATGCAGTGTTTATTACAAAATAGAAACCATTTGATATTTTCATAAATTTTAAGCAAACTAGTGCTCGAAATGACCGCCGTTAGTTTAAATACAAAGTTCATACCTTCTCCTTAAATTTTCTAACCATAGTTTAAAATTTTATTATTATTTCGATGGTTAAGAAGTTCAATTTTAGCTTAAATTTTCTCTCCATTTATTGCAATACTGTTACTGGTATCGGAACATCAAGTGCAGTAAGCCATGCATAGCCAACTATTTTGTTTAGCTCAATACTAACTTAAATACTTTAGGAGTTCAATGTCCATTATTTTGGAAAGTATAAAAGCTAGACCTATGAAAGTATATATTTTTGTTATAAGGAAAAAAAAGCCCTCTCGGAATATGTCATAATATACAGGGCGTTCTATTTGAAAATTTTTTTTATATAATACCCCCTAATACAAAAACGCTACTGGTGTACAAAGTATATTATTCTATTAAAATTCATTTATACTCCCACTTCTTCTTCTTCCAATGTTCAATAATTGTACTAACTGTCAAATAACTGTGAATATAACAAATTAATTTCAAAATGTATTTTGCAGCGTATTGATGTTTTCAAAATATAAATTAATTGCTTATAAATAATGCGTTTTCAATTATTTATGTAGAACACCAACATTTTTTTTGTCCAACTTTCCTAGTGAAATCTTCATTTGTTTTGTGAATCGATGTTCGAGCTCACATAGCGGTAAATATTGATAACGCGACAGGTTGCCTACTACAGTGGAATATAGCAAACAAATAAAAGTGGAAAAATAATGATAGAGCGACTATTGAAGAAGGAAAATGATGTCTATACTGTGGAAAAACGTGAATCCCCTGCTTTAAATAATAATATATAGTAGTGAAAAGTGAAAAATAAATTATACTTTAAGAAAAAAACTGAGAGACAATCGAACTAAAAAGTGAAAAATAATTCCTAATTTAAGAATATAATGATAAACGAGAAAGTCATTATGGTAACAGCGTGGGGTGCTTTGTATTATATTTATACACTAACTCTGCATTTCGGAATAGAACTAGTGAGAAATTATTGCAGTTGATATCGTGCACCCTACGCTATTATTGACATCAATTTTTTCGTTATTCATCGTATCCTTAAATTGAGAACTATTTTTTCCTTTTCAGTTCGATTGCCTATAAAGCGTGTTTTTAGTTTTTCTTCAAATTATAATTCATTACAACAATAGAGGAACACTTTCCCTTAGGTGATACAGAAAAATGAGCAAAACAAAAGTTGTAGAATAAGGACGGTAGAAGTTAATATTTCTTACCTTCTATTAGCTAAAAATTACGCCACCTAGCGAATAACTATGGACTCATCAGCGATTTCAATAATTTTTTTGAGAGAACATTTTTTTTATTAATTTTTCCCCAAATTCTATGACAAACAGTTTCCGAGATACGACCCAACACCACCTTTAATGAAACACCCTGTACAGTTTCTGCTGGATGAAATTAAAGCCAGGAAGGAGAAAAAAATTCTTTATTACATTTTTGAGAAACAAGAGAAGCGAATCAAATAATATTATTGAATCTATAGTAACATACATGCACTCAACGAAACAAAACAATTCTGGATTGAATTGAAAAAATGACAGAATTTGTTATGAACTTAAACAAATGCACGCACATCATTGGTACTAGTTAGTTTATCAACCTTATATTTGTTTCTTATATTTTCTCCAGGTTCAATGTGGTCTGTCCTACTATCAATCACAAACAATCTTTCCATAATCCCCTTTTTTGGCAAATACTTTTTTATCATAACAGCTCTGCGATGATTAAGAACCTCATGTTTATTTCTAAGCAATTTACAAAGAGCAAAAGAGAGAAAAACGAACCATGCAAACACTATAGTTATAGCCAGCACTATGCATAAACATATAAACTGCCAGAGAATATGGACTTTCCGAAAATCCGTTTCGAAATTCTGTTTGTTTGCTAATAAAGGACATGCCAATGTTCCTATAACCGAGCCGATCAGATGTGAAGATATAAGGTTGCAATAGTCCTCCAAAGCGGTATTGTGTATCAATACAGCGAAGAAAAAGAAAAAGAGGGACGTTACTGATGCAATTCCCAAGCATTCTAGATAGTTGTAAATATCCACTCCTGCAGCTATCGATATCATTCCTGCCATTCCTCCTTGAAAACACCTCACTATGGTCCAATAATTATAGATATTTCGAAATATCATTAGATGCAGTAAGCAGACGATCAGAGTACCTGTAAATAAACATTTATTTTGATGAAAAGTGAAGTACAAAAAGATTATTTAGGTGCGCTTAAACTACGCGAATCTGAGTAATTTAGTACGACGATTGATTCGCGCAGTCTAAAGGCCCCATTAGATGCAAATTAATCAAGTTTACTGAAATTTGTAACCATCCTACCATCTATTACGTAATTTATTTATAATTCATATTCCCCATATTTATAATCTTCTTCATATTTATAATTCATATTCTTATGTTCAATTTCCCATTCATAACAATGAAAATATAAGTTCTGAATTGAGAGAATAATAGAAAAATTTACACTTTCAATAAAAAATACTAAAACAGCATGGAAATACTTCTGGTCTTATCATGTTGAGATCATGGGGATTATACAACTATATATGTACCTATAGGCGATCGGACTCCATGGGTGCGTTCACATAGGTACTTACTCCCAGAGTTAAAGATTAACTTAGTATCGTTTATTTACTCACTCTAGATGATGGATCAGCCATACATATAAACCACGTAACTTTCACTCTCGCGTAACTCTAGATGTAACTCGGAGTAAGTTTATAAACACACCCTATGTATTCTAGTTTCTGGCCAGCTTACATCCAATATCAAAAACATCTGACTACAAAACAATAACAGCCAATCATGAGGCTAGCATATACCTTGAGTTCATTGTGTTCCATTGGTTGCTAGCTCA
>CAJUYI010007973.1:0-11463 GCA_910591695.1 Galerucella pusilla
TGGGGAAAACATTAATGCGCAGAGGTTTCTAGAATTTTTAAACACAGAGTTTTGGGATGCTATTCACGAGCTGCCAGTCAATGAACGATCAAATTTAATTGTCCAGTTAGATGGGTGTTCAGTTCATTTTGCCAGAGCTGTGAGGCAATGGCTTAACGAACATTTTCCAAACCGATGGATAGGCCGTGGTAGTCCGTTTATAGAGTGGCCACCCTGATCTCCAGACCTCACAGTTTTTGACTTTTTTCTCTGGGGACTTCTCACACAGAAGGTTTACAAAAACCGCTCAAAAATAGAAATGAACTTTGTGCAAGAATTCGACAGGTATGTGCAGATATTACTCCACAAGAACTAAGGAACGTAATCAGAAACATTTGTAAGTGCTACGACAAATGTATCGAAATACGTGGTGGATTAGTAGAGGCTTCTAGAATATGATTTTGAATTAATTGTTGCACTAGATCGAAACATTTCAATAATTGGTTTTCATAGTTGTTACGTTAATTAAAATTTTTTCCTTCATTATTAGTTAAATTGTGTGAATGTAATTCCGTTATTTTCATTAAAAAAATTACGCTATTTGTTTTTTTCTCATCTGTTGGCACTTTATTGTTGAAATTATGAAAAAATATTCGCATGGCTATATCTGTTGATATAGGGTGTTTTTTGTGACTGTTAGCTGTCTGTGTGAGTTTTCAAATTTTTGAGTTGTCGTAACTTTGTTATTAATGAATATTTTTCCATGAAATTTTGGTCACACCTGTTTAGAGGCACTCTGAATCCAGTGGCATAGTGATTTTTTCAATTAAAAAATCGCTAATAAAAAATCTCGATTTTCGACTAAGAAAAAATATCGTAGTATGCCCTGAAAATTGGAATAAACATTTCAAATTTTGTCCCAAGTACTTGACATTTCAAAAAATATATATTAAAATCTGTTCACAACTTCAAATTTTAGGAGGGTGTTTCCATTAAAAATGGATCACACTGTATATGTTGTAAATACCCGAATTTTTTCCTTGGGGAGGAAAAAATGAGAGTAATTCATGCTACTCCGAGTTCTTTCAAGAGTCACTTGAATGAAGAAAATGTTAGATATTCATATCAATAGCTTATTGGAAAAACCAAATTTGCTTTCATATTTTTCAATGTCTAGGAAAATGGATTTGCACTTGAACTTATAAGAATATGGTTCACATTGAAAAAAGAAAGACAAAAAGAAGAAAACCCAATATTCAACAACTCAATTCATCACAATTGTCGAAGGAATACTTAAAATTAGCGAAACTAAAACTGGAGTTTTATGAAAATGAGACCAAAATTTTTAAAAGAAAGGATTAAAGAGAGAAGGAATTATTTCAAATTCAGAAAAAAATCTTGCTCACTAAACCTGAAACCATAGAAGTTCAGCTGAAAAAGTTGAAGTCAACTATTTAATGTGTTGCTGTAAAACAGTATGAAGTATTGAAATTTTATACAATTTTTATTTGTTTTATTTGTGCCTCACAATATACAGAGTGTGTTACAAAGTATATGCAAGTTATTGTGAGTTTTGTGCGATCAACAAAATACAGATAGTTTAAGCTAGTTAATGCCCTGTATTATACTAAAGGTGTGTGCTCAATTGATTTTTTTCAAATCAATAGAGCTCTGCTTCCTTTAAATAAATAATGAAATAGTTGAAAAAGTTTTATTTTGAAATTTCAATAAATAGCTTATTTTTAAAACTGGAATGAATTTTTTTTTCAATTTGCCATTTAAGCCCTACTCTAATTCTGCAAAATAATCATTTATTGAATATTGCCTAGTTTTAAAGCCATTATTATTATTGTCTTGCAATATGTGGCACTTCATCGTCCTCCATGATATTTAAAAATCTTTGTGGATATTGTGGATCAGGGGGATTTGCTTCATTATTTTCTATGCAAATATTATGGAAAGAAATATTATGGCACTTTGTAGCGTGATTTTGCGATAATTAATACTCGCCAGTCATAAGGGTGTTCGATTTATGCCTCAATTAGGTTCAAAATGTTTAGGTAGGTAGGTTTTGTCACCCAAAGGCCCGGCTTCCCATCTCGTTCTAAACTCTGTTTAAATCTATACTACAGATAAAATCAGAGTTTAACTCATGCAAGTGTTTCCCAGCTAGTTAACTACTGATTTGTCCTAGTCAAAAGTTAACTGGCCCTTGGTGGCTATCCTATAGTATACATTTATCCAAGCCAAAGTGAACAGGATACTATTTTTTCGGTTTTCATATTTACTTAGTATTTTCAAGTCGCTATAATAAATCCCACTGGGGCTCGACTCTCGACTTTTATTCACATGGGTGAAAATAATTTTAACATGGAAATATTAAATTCGGTATTCTCCACAGAACCACGTGAATATTTTCATACAAAAAGTCTACGAATATTTTCACATGGTAAATGCCAATGTGAATATAATTTCCAATGGGATTACTGAAATGGATTCTGCGCAATGTCATTATTATTTTACACACAATAAACAAAACATAACCAAAGAATATTCATACATGCAAAGATCCAAACCAAAGTGACTTTCTCAGCAGTAGCACATTTTGTGTTTCTCAATCTTTGGCGTTTTGTTTTGTTTTAAAACCTCTAATGGAGGAAGCTATTCTACTTAATCATTTGGAAATTTTGGAAGAGGTGTAAATGTTGGAGAATAATCCACCCAGAGACTTTTGGTCAAGGTGGAAGGACATAGCAGGAGATAAACCTGAGTGATAATCAGTTAATAAAATTATTTAGATTGTCAAAAGAGGTAGTGTTTGAACTGCTAGCAGATCTTGAAGCCATTATAGAGTCACCGTCAAGGAAATCGGCAATACCATTGGAAATGAAGGAAATTACATAAAAATTTTACCTTAACAATAATTAGTACACCTAATTGAAATTAAAATATTTTGAAAAACATTATATTCTTAGCTTCTGATTACCTTGGAATTTCTGGCAACGGGAAGTTACCAAACTGATGTAGGATTGAATAAGCATCTCCCTGTTAGCCAGTCAACCACAAGCAGATGCATCAGACAAATTGTTGATGCCTTAAATGATCCCAGGATTTTCAATACTTGGGTTAATTTTTCAATCAACCCAGAAATCCTGAACCGGATGAGAACTGAGTAAGTGTTTATTCTGTTGAAATAGATATTGATTATTTCATGGAATTGAAATTTTATAATTTCAGGTGTGATATAAATTTGAAAATCCTTAATGTGAATGCGAGATATCCAGGTAGCGTGCATTACGCTTTTATTTGGAGGAATTCAAACGTCAAGCAATCACTTGAACAAGCCAGTCGTAATGATAATAATTTCAGGTATCATTTAATTGGTAAGTAATAATTACAACTGTTGACATTATTTTATTATATCAATATTTTTGATTGTAGCAGACTCTGGATATCCTTTAAGGAAATGGTTACAAATTCCAGTTCCCAACGTTGTAGATGGTACTCCAGCAGCCCGCTATAGCACCCAGTTATGCAGAGCTCGGTCCTTAATTGAGAGGTGTGATGGTTTGCTCAAAATGCGTTTTAGATGCCTGCTCAAAATGCGTTTTAGATGCCTGCTCAAACATCGAGTACTGCATTATACCCCAACAATGGCAGGGAAAATTATTAACGCTTCCTGTGTATTACACAACATATGTATCAAGAATAATTTACCAGAGCCAGAGCAAGAAGGAGATGAGAGCATTGATTTTGGCATGTATGATGTTCCGAATGATATTGGAGTGGATGATGACCTGCATCCTCACAGAAATCAAGATCAAATCATATTATAAGAAATTATTTTCACCTATAAATTGTGTAATAACTTCACACAACCTTTTTATTATTCATTATATTAGATTGAGGAATATAAAATATATTTTTTTACCGATTATTATTGTTAAGCCTGATGTTTCATCCACTGATAGTGAATTATTTCACAAGAGTGAATTAAAACAAGTAGTAAACAAATTATGTATTAAAAATCACAAATACCAGTCTCAATTGCAAAAAAGTTGACACAAAAATTATAAGGAGATTTTCCAACAAATAATACTCAGATATTAGGAAAATAATATTCTCCATTAAATCTAAATAAACCAAAAAATATAAGTTAATTATAAAACATATTATGAAATGTAACCAAAAATATATAATAAAACAAAAAACATAAGTAGATTCTCCAATAAATAAAACTACAGAGATCTATGTAAAAGTGATAATTCCCACTAAATAAATCACAAACAGAAAAGAAAGGTGACATTCTTAAAAAATGGAACAAATATAATTTTTCTAAGGCATAGGCTATTCTTGTTTCACATCAATGTCTTTTTCTAATAGAGCTAATTTCTCAACTCTGTACATTTCATCTTTCGTATTTCGATTGTTCCACATTTGCTGGATGTTCTGGCTCTCTTTAATTAATTCATTCAGTCTTGTTGTGGCTATTCTTCTTTTTTTTTTTGGATTTTTTGCACTACTTGTAGGGACAGAATTTTCAGTGTTGTCTTCAAGTAACATTTTATCTAAATTACTAGAACAGGGCTCCTGCTTCTGGCTAATTAACATTTGCTCCTTCCCCTTGTCCAATAATCATGATCCTGAAATAAATCTCAAATAATAACAAAAAATTGAATATTAAATGACAAAAAGCACATGTAACATCGTTAGCTTAATTCTGGCGAGTCGCAACCCACAATTTTTGCAAATTTATGTTTCAACACTAGCAATTAGAAGAAGTAGAAAGTCAGTTAAACCTCTTATACCAAATGAAATCATTTCAGGAGACAAAACTCAAATAATTCACAAAATTGTTTTTGGTTTTGATAGAACTGTACATACTTTGATGCTTAAGAAGTAAGTATAATAAGTATAATAAGTATATGAGAGTTCTTTTGTTTACAACTTACAGCCGGAAGGCTGGTTTTGGAATATAATATTTCCATATTCCTTGTGGTATCACGAAACTGTGATATATATTTATTTTTAATATAAATAAATATGATAGAGGAGAGTGTGTAATGATTTACCTTTTATAGGCCTTACAGCACATTATTTTGTTTCATTATAACAAATAGTTGCGTAATAGTTTGTGAATATTAACCTTTTATAGGCCTTACATCGCATTATTTTTTTATATAGCATATCAGCTAGTTACGTAATGTTGTGTATGGATTTACCTTTTATAGGCATAAAAACACAACAATATTCCCAATATATGCTGGTGAAATCACAAAATTATCTAGAAATCGTTCTCAGAGACTTACCATTTACTGGCTCAATGTCATGAATAAATTTGGTTTTCATATGTGGACACACCTCTATGCAGGATGTGTGAACAGGAAGATGAAACTGTCAGGCATGTCTTATGCGAGTGTCCGGAGTTATCGTCAATAAGAGAGTGTGTGTTCGGTGAGTCTTGGCCTACACCTGCCGATATAAAGGAGATGTCTCCCAGTGACCTGTCCACCTTCCTGAGAAGGACAGGATGGACAATGACCTAGGAGGACAACTCCTCGGGAGGATGTACAATGGGTCACATGTGGCCTAAGTGCTGTGAGCCAACACACTCACCCTCCCTACTCAACAGATACAGATATGGTATCAGAGTCTGACTTTTTGTTGATATTTCAGACCCTGGTTCCAGCTCTGATTCGGACACGGACCCCTTGGCGGTTTTAGGAGGATTCTGGTAAACACTCTAACTTCAGATTCCTCTTAGGATTCCGAAGAGGAGCAAATAGCGTGTAGCCTGCTTGAACCAATCGATATTGCCTTGGTCGAGGACCCGCTGCTGCTTGTGCTCAAGGAATAGAAATTGACAGTAAACTTGTTTCGCGTTGGTCGAGCTACCTTACGTCTGGGTTGCCAAAAAAAGAGATAGGTTGATTAGTGAGTAGACATACCCAGACAACATAAAGAGCCTCAGCCCTCCCAAAATGGATGAATAAGTGAAATTATTAGCCTCGGAAGTATACTTCGGAAGTATTCATTGAGTTCTATAATAAACCAGTCGACGACACTACTGTGATGTCTTCAAGTCAAAACAATAAGTTTCAATAATATAAATAATAAATTCCCTTGAAGCTAATTCCAATAAATCATGAATTGTTTCATAAATAAGAAATAGGAAGGTTGCACGTACGTAGTCAAGTTCAGAGCGTGCAATAAACATAAACAGTATTATTTATATTTACCAATGATGAACTTGACTCGTCGTATAAATATGTAAACGATAGTGTTATAGGATTCATTTCATTCTAATTCCATTCCAATTATTCTAATCATTTTAATCATTTTAATCATTACAATTACTATTAATATTAGTGTTAGTAATAAGTAGTTTAATGTATACTAGTACAGTAAAGTAATAAACAGAACATGTCCCAGTGTTACAGGTAGTTGTTTTATTCCTGTAAGATGACACACCGAGTGACCAGCAACACCACCTATTCAGAGGCCATTCCACACCTATAACTTACCAAGTATCCATAGTAGGATACATTCATTACATGGCGATCCTGCAAACAATTGGAATTCTGTGAAACATGGGTGGTAAATCAACGAAGCAAGCGGTCCAGGAAAATGGTGTGGTCAACAGCAATTTCATAGTCCAAGAAGAGAAAATGGAAGCAGATCTGGAGGTGAAGACTCTCATCTACATCATTGTGGTTGTTTTGGTACTACAATTCGTATGGTCTGTATACAAAACATACAGAAGACAAATGAAGAGGGAGATAAAAAGAAATCTACAGCAAAGCACACTGAATCTTTAAGATGGTGAGAATTTTTTTTGTAAACTTCAAAGGTATATTCTGTTTTGTGTCAATATTTGATATTGTATTTAAATATCTTTTCATTGATAATGGATCAATTAATTTTAAATGTCCTCGAGTGATGGAAATGCAGTAACGTGGGATCAATTTGAGATAAGATTGAATTTAATTTTAGAAGATATACGTAAGAATAGTAAGCGAGTGTTAAAAAAGGAGGTTCCTAAAAGTTCAGAAAGTCATATAGATATAATAAATAAGTTGTTGTTGTTTAATAATTTCTCTAGGTTAATGAATAAGAAATTGGTATAAGTTAGATGAGGATCAGCAGAGTACATGTATTTTATATTTTGACAAAATCAGGGATAAGGTAGAGAAAGCATTTCAAGTGTTAGATTGTCGGTATAAACTTCCGTCTCAATTGATTACACGTAATAATTTAATTAATAAAGAAGTATTAGAAGCAACGAGCAAAGATAAAAAGGATAAAATGGCATTAAGTATGAGTGATTTTTTCAATTTAGCTGGTAAGATATTACCAAATGAGTTTAATGGGGATACGAGCAAACTACAGTCTTTTGTAGATGCGGTTAGCCTGTTACAAGTATACGCAGTATACGTGAAAACAAGACTGAGTGGAAAAGCCGGGGTTTTGATTACTACTGAGAATTCTCTGAGAGAAATAGTCGATACACTTAAGAAAGGACTCGGAGGAGACAGCACTAGTATGGTAAGTGCTAAACTAAGTAAACTAAGGCAAAATAATAAAGATCTCGTCGGATATGCTTCCGAAATGGTGAAACTGACCGAAAGTTTACAAGCCGCGTATTTGGTAGAAGGAATGCCAGTACACTTAGCAACGAAGTATACTACAAAAGCAGCAGTAAAATCATTGATAGACAACGCAGCTTCAGAACGGATGAAAACCGCTATAGCAGCTGGAAATTTTACTACACCGCAAGAGGTGATGACTAAACTGGTTTCCATCAATGTGGGAAACAATCAGTCAACAGAGAGTGTTCTGCATTATAAGGCAGATAGGAATAAGTTGTTGTCGGGAAATAGGTATTTTCCTCAGCGAAGACACTCTTATGTTAATCATGATGGAGGAAATAACTTTCATAGGAAAGGTAACTACGACAATAATAGGAGATTTCAGGAGAATCAAGGAGAAAGGAGATTCAAGGGGTATGAAGGTAGTTCAAATGAGTATAGGGGAAGACCTAACAATAGGTTCAATAATAATTATAGGAATGTAAGAATGTGTGGAAGTGAAGAAAATAGAGAGGAGAATAACATAGTTTAAAATACGATAAATCACATTTCACTTCAACATTTATCCTTCAATGTCGATGAATATTATGAAATATCCTTATATATCAACTTTTAAGTCATTAAAAATGAAAATTCACAAAATTGATCATACATTGGCTGCTGTGAATCTACCTTCTGCTTGTCAAAGTCAAAGTGGAAGTGTCAATGATTAGAAATTGGAATTATTCTACCAAATGGTGTCGGATTTGAAATTAGTTTACTTATAAATTTATTCAGGATTTTAGTTTAAATGAAGGAAATAAAAGTAAGTGAACCTTTAAAATATCATCACCAGATATAATTTGTCATAATTGTATTGTAAAAAATTGTGATACTTTATACATATTTTTGGCCACCTCGCAATTTGTAATAAGAATGAAACATTTTTCAAATTTCCATCTGATAATAAAACATTCACAGGTTCATTATGCAAAATACTAATAAGATTTGTTTTACAATTGTAATATTTAGATCATACACCACCAAAAGTAGTTGAACATAATAATACCCAAGCTTTTGAAAATACCGTATTGCCTGTAAAATGGAAGCTTATTTTTTCCAACAATAATGATGGCCTCAAAGAAACTCATCTACCTAACAAACTAGGAATCTGGAATTTCAAGTGAAATAAATGAAACTTATAGTCAGTAATTCATCTCTCAAGAAGAAGAAAATGTATTGTATTGATAAAGATCTGAGTTATTTCAAAATGTTTATTCAGAATTAGATCAAGCAGGCATAGATTGTTTTGAAAGTAGTACTGCTAACTGCAAGAAAAAGAACCTTCCGAGGTCAATAACATACAACATTTATAAAAAGGTACAACAAGACGACTAGCAAATAAAAATAATTATTTTTTCTTCGTAACTTAAGGTAATGCATTTTATTTATTTTGTTTCAGAACTGTTCCTGTCTTCATTGAAATGAAGAATCTACTTTCTAACTCCTTTTTATTTAAATTTTCGTAGTTTTTGTGAATAATTTTGAAATAATGTGCAATTGGATGTGATATTGGATTAACTTTCCTAAATATAATGTAAGTTCAGTAAAATTATGTTATTTTGTGATTCCGTGATTCGGAGGGTTGGATGAGAGAGGCTGGAAGTGATTCACCCCTAATCTCTCATACAAGTCTCCGTAGAGGGGTTGTCCTACCCGACACGGCGCGTCCTGATGGCTGATAGGGTGTCTCCAGAGGGAGTGGGTGGTCAAGGGACTCGTGCTCTTCGAGCTGTAAGGGCCTCATGATCGACCAACTCTCGGGATAAGCAATAAATAAGGCTCCAATATGGGAGCCCGAATAGTTGCTCGCGGATCAAAGGGAATAGAGTAGTAAACCTCGATAAAAAACCAGCAGCATAGGGGAGGCAGCTATGTTGTGTGATTGTAGACAGCGGAGGCCACTGCGTCCGGAGGCAACCGTGACAACAGCCTGGATGAGGAGCGATTATGTATTTCATGAATACATTTGCAATGACTCCCACAAATGACTAAACGATAACAAAATTGAGAGACCTATAATATTGGTCGTTGACGGGCATAAAAGCCATATGTCCTTGCCTTTAAGCGAATTTTGCGACGAGAATGGTATAATACTATATGTTTTACCACCGAATATAACGCATATGCTTCAGCCAGCAGATGTGAGTGTCTTCAAGCCATTAAAGGTCGAGTGGAAAAAAACGATAAAGAACTGGCAAGGCAAAACCGCCAACTATGTCATAACGGAGATCAATTTCTGCTCACTTTTCAAAGGAACGCTTGAATAAGGAAACATGAGAACTTGGATTCAAAACGGATTTCGGAAATGTGGCTTATTTCCTCCAAACCCAGACGAAGTGGATTATACAAAATGAGTAAAAAATACATTAGAAAAATTTAATAGATGCAAAACTATCACCGATAATTCCAAACTGTTATCTCAAGATATTAGATCAGCTGAAAAAGTCATAAAGGTAATCCGGGATCGACTGTACGAATATGGCATAAACGTTACAGTGATTACAAATTAAATCAAGTACCTCGAGAAAAGTATTCACTCTAATGAAAAAGTTGATACACTTGTGGATGTAAATGCGGAGAACAACTTTGTTGGTGCAAATATAGATACAAATTCTGGTGACGAAAATGTAAATAAAAACGGATTAGAAATCAAAACAACAATTTATGTGGATGATCCATGTCTAAGATGTAGCTGATGTAGCTGTTATAAATTCGAGCGATGACTTTCCACCAGTGCTTCAATTTATTGATCTAGCTAGCAATATTGTTCCTAACACTACTGAAAAAAAAAGAAATACCGGATGATGACGCGGACGCACCAGGAAATCAAAAAGACAAGACTGCCGTTTCAAACGAATTGCCTTCTGTGATATTGCCTGATGCCATTCCTGAAAAAGAAATACTCGATAACGTCGATCTGAAGAATGAAAAAGACATGACTGCCATTTTAAATAAATCGCCCTGTGTAGTACTACCTAATACTAATGCAACTTCTGAAAAAGATCTACTCGATAGCAACGATCTAGATAATGTGGTTTTATGCATATTGTGTGCTGCGTAGTTCTGTTCTTCCGTTTGTTCTGAAATTTGTAGTGAAACAAACGACTAATAATTATGAATCGTGGAAGATTGATGGTGGACATGTGCTTGAATAAGCAGTAAGTAAAGCTAAATGACTTGAAATTCATTTATGTTTCAGAAACAATTTCATAACCTCAATTTTTGGTCTTGTACGGTCATTTGAAGTAAATTTAAATATGGTTCAATAATAATATTCAGATATATATTTCTTTGAGCTGACTATGAACATAGTGTGGAGTAGTGCTACGTTAACACAATAATAATAATAATAAACGTATTATCATATTAATCTCGTTTTTTTTTCAAATTTAATTGTAGTTTATTGTTTTTCAGACAGCAAGATAGTATATTGGAAAATTATGACCTGGATCCCGATTTTGATCCTGGAACCAACAACAATTCCAATAATGGATTACGGAGTCTTAACAGTTCATTGGAGTCTGTGGAAGAAACAATCAACGACTTACCTCAAATGGATAACCCAGTTAATGAAACAGCATCCACTTCAACTAGCTTACTAGCATCCGATGAAACCTTCATGTTCAGAAAAATGTACTAAAAAATTTGGTTCCACATTCTCTAAAGAAGAACGATTTAGGATTTGGGAAGAAAACTGGTTGTTGGATTACAGTTCACGCCGTAAATGGTTGGCTAAAAATGTCCAAATGGTGCCTGTAATGAGGAGAACTGTCCAAGCTCAACCTGGCAAAGGCTTCGCAAAAAATGAAAGTCGGAAATTTTTCTTTCCAAAAGAAGATAAAAGTAGATGCGT